>JAMPIV010009047.1:0-120000 GCA_024509875.1 Oreohelix idahoensis
TATTCAATTTAAATGAAAGGATAGTTTTATCTCGAGGGATCAAAGTTAATTCTCATCGAGGGTAAATTCTGAGCAAATGGGATGGTGGAATCGGAATAGGGGACACATCAGTTTGTGTCGGGAAGCGCAATACTCAGGAGAGCGTTTCATTTATATTCTGTTATCATAGTTATTAGTGGTACCAGCAGAAAGTACTATCTCTGGAACAAGAAGGGACAAGTGGCCTACGCTTTAAGACGAAGCACCAACGTTCCGTGACATTTCTGGGAAACAAGCTACACCTGACAACCTTGAACAGCGACGAACGTGAGCAGTGTAAAAAGAACCAACCCATCAGAAGGAGCAGAACCGTCATTGGCAGATAAGTTCAATATATATGCTGCCACTTGAACTTCTTGTAACAATTTACATCCCTTCACCACCATGATTATAACTTTTTCTTGATCCATAACTATTCAAATTATTTTCAAACTGTTAAAACTTAAGTGATTATTAAATGTTGTTATTTGTAATTTTACAAATTTAACTTCGATTTAATCATTTTAAATCTACTGCATGTTTGTCTCAGTCAATTTACTAAACAAACTCTAAACAGAGCTATACCAGAATAATAAGAATTCCACTGAGTAAATCAGAGGTGGGGGCTTGAACGAGCTAATATTAATCATTGCTTAATTCTTCGCAAAAGTTGGCGGCAGATTCTAGAATTAACGTGCTCAGCTAAAGCAGCATTGTTTTCGCTTATCTGAAAATCTTGTGAAATCTGCCTTGTGTCATTACCCTTCAATCTACAACTCTGCCAAGAGTAATCTTGTGCGAAGGTAGACACCTTTGAAGGCCCATATTAGATACTCTTGAGTTTTGGCCACTGTAGGACCACTATTGCAAAGCAGGGGAGGCAATACCGTCACAATTATTTTTAAATGTTTTATTCACCACAGATACAATATCGATGAGTTATATTAAGACATGTGTGTCAAACATTTCTGATGTAAAAGACACAGTACTTGTATTGAGCTTTTTTCTTTTAAGTAAAAGTTTGTCCTGTTGCTGCGAGAAGCTGCCCATTCAACCTAGACACAAAATTACGTCGTTTATATCAGGACACATGTCCAATTAAAGAAAACCTTTCTGTCTGGTGTATTGTTTAGCTTTGAGTTGTCTTTTTTTTTAAATAAAATTTTTGACTCGTTGTGGCGAATCAATAACCAATACCCTTTAGCTCCCCAAGGAGTATAGGTCTTCAACAAACAAATGCCAAATCCTCCTGTCACCTGCCATCCGCTCAAGTTCTTTCCATGTTTTCTTCGTCATTTTCACTTCTGTATATAGTTCTCTTCTTCATGTGTTTTTGGTCTTTCTATGGGGATTCCAGAACACAAGGACTGCCCTGTAATGCTATCAATAGGTTTCCTCAACGTGTGTCCTACCCATCGCCAGCGTCTTCTTCTAATCTCTTCTTCCACTGGCGCTTGTCTGGTTCTTGGTTGTTACAATTCGTTCACTGTTTTGTTTTTTATTCGTTCACTGTGTAATGTTTAACATCTAAGAATGCACTTTGTTCAAATGAGTTTAAATTAAAATTCATTCTATAACAGTTATAAAGCCAGATAAACAGACAAGCTACACAAAACTAATCCTCTTTTATTTTTAACTTTCGTTTAAAAAAAAAGTAAATTATGAAACATTTTTATTTCATTGCAAAATAATAAAGACTGGAAAATGTAATTTGCAAAAAAACAAAAAAACAAAAAAAAAACTGTTTTTACCATTTGGATTATTTCCCTTGAATTCTCGCATGAAGTTATTTTCCCTGATTACAGCCCTTGGTATGTATAAATTTATACGGAAAAATGTTTCCCTTGTTTTGGTGATACTTGCACTGTTGAACAGAGACGCAGGTTACGTCGGTTATCTGTGGGCGCAGGTCAAATTAGAAAGATCTTTTGATTTGGCTTAGTCAGTATTTTATTAAGCAGGAATTGTCAAATAAAATGTTACCTCGTTTTGGTGAGGCTCACTTATTTCAACCTAGACACTGGGTCCGTCAGTTTTATTAGGGCACAAGTTTGATTACTAACTATATCATTTACTAACTTTTAAATAGACTTTTGCCATCTTTTGGTGTGGTACGCCACATTCAACCTAGTTACAGCGGTCGTCGGGTACAGTAGGGCGCATCGTTTATTATTTATGCGCATGTTCAAACATAACAAGACGTTACGATCAGGGTATAATGTTTATTCTTTAAGAATCCACTTTATTAAACTGAGTTTAAATTAAAATCTGCTTTTCAGAATTAATCCTATTAAATTTATAAAGTAAAATAAAGAGCGTTTGTTTGACAGAGTGGTTAGAGCATTAATCTCTAGCGGCAAAGACGCCGGGTTCGAATTACGGTACTGACACGCTCCTATCTATCCAGCTGTAAATTGGTGTCTGACTCTGCTCTTTGAGTTAGGAGAGGAAAAGACAGCGAAAAGGGACCTGGTCACCACCTCTCGATGCTGGACCTAGTCACCACCTCTCGATGCTGGACCTAGTCACCACCTCTCGATGTTGGACCTAGTCACCACCTCTCGATGCCGGACATAGTCACCACCTCTCGATGCCGGACATAGTCACCACCTCTCGATGCCGGACCTAGTCACCACCTCTCGATGCCGGACCTAGTCACCACCTCTCGATGCCGGACCTAGTCACCACATCTCGATGCTGGACCTAATCACCACCTCTCGATGCTGGATCTAGTCACCACCTCTCGATGCCGGATCTAGTCACCACCTCTCGATGCCGGACCTAGTCACCACCTCTCGATGCCGGACCTAATCACCACCTCTCGATGCTGGACCTAATCACCACCTCTCGATGCTAGACCTAATCACCACCTCTCGATGCTGGACCTAGTCACCACCTCTCGATGCTGGACCTAGTCACCACGTCTCGATGCTGGACCTAGTGTGGTGAAGTTTCTAATACTTCACTCTCCTACGGCAGTATCTACTTCACCTTCAATCAAATAAACGGAAACGCTACACAAAACTAAACTTTCTTATTTTTACTTAAAGTTTAATGTTTAATAAACAATTTTAAATTGCGATGTAAAGTAATAAAGACTGGCTTTATTAATTACAAAAATGAAAGGCAGTTTTTATCAGTTTAATTATTTTCCTTGACTTCTCGCATGAAGTTATTTCCCTTGATTCAGCCTTTAAGGGTATATAAAAAATGAAAATACTTTAATTTTTTCGTCAAAAGCTAAACGATCTGGTCAACAATAACTTCACGGCGTTACCCAGGAGAACCTAGAGAGTGGCTCTACCTAATTTCAAGAAGAAACTTATGGCATAAAGATTTGAATAAAGTACAAACAAACCAACATCCACTGCCTTTTATATACCGGTATTAAATTAAGAAGATCTCATGCAGCCCTTGGTCTGGAATGCCCTGAGTAAGAAACGTCGAGGCTGATAGAAGAAGAATGCACGGGAAAGAGATTAATTTTTTTATTGGCCTCTGTTACCCTGTCGTTTATTTGTTGTTATTGCTTATGGATGTCATATTAAACCCTCTGTGGATGGGAAGGAGCTGAGAGGGCACAGGCGTCTGGCTTCTGACCGGGTGGGAACGAACGAACGAACGAACGAACGAACTTTATTTTCAAAGGGTTGAGAATTGGGCACGCAGGCCCGTCTGACATTCTGCCCTTCCTTTCTCTCACCTTTCATACTGAATTCATTTATTCCCATATGCATTTTACATATCAATGTCAAGGAATTCAACGTTGCAGAGTAAAATAAAATAGCACACTCATATTAACATTAACTACTTATAAACATGACATAAAATATGTAGAAAAGTACAAACATCGTCATTAGAACCTACAATTGATATTATAAGAAAAGATAATCTGATTAGGGGGGCATGTAATCAAAACTAATAAAGTATTCGAAAAGTCTACGATTGTATGAATAGGGACTGAAAGAGAGCGAACGAACTTTATTTTCAAAGTGTTCAGAGAAAGGAACTTAGGCCCGTCTAAGAGAGAGAGAGAAAGAGAGAGAGAAAGCGAGAGAGAGAGAGAGAGAGAGAGAGAGAGAGAGAGCCAGCGAGAGAGCGAACGAACTTTGTTTTCAAAGTGTTGAGAAATAGGAACATAGGTTCGTCTAAGAGAGAACGAACGAACGAACTTTATTTTCAAAGGGTTGAGAATTGGGCTCACAGGCCCGTCTGACATTCTGCCCTTCCTTTCTCTCGTCTTTTATACTGATTTCATTTATTCTCACATATATTTTACCCATCAATTCAAGGAATTCAACGGTGTAAAGGTAAAATAATAGCATACTCACATTCACAGTATCTAATTATAAACATGAAATAGAATATGTTGAAAAGTACAAACTAAGTATTACCATGAAACAAAATATGTTGAAAAGCACTAACATCATCATTAAACCTACACTCGATATTATACCATTTGTTCGGAAAAATAATCACATTAGGGGGGCAGATGATCAGAACTCATAAAGTATTCGAAAAGTTTACGATTGTATGAATAGGGACTGAGGTTGTTATGTTTTAGATAATGTGGAAGATAGTTCCAAAGATGAGCAGCAGAGTAAGCTAAGCTTTTCTTGAATAAGTCAAGCCTAGGCTTGGGCACTTGTATTTTGTTAAGGCGTTGACTGCGTCTTTCATTGTATTTGAACATTGGCCACAGATATGTTGGAGCATTCTGTGACAGGATTTTGTGAACAAATTTAGCTTTGTTGAACAGAAAGCGCTTTCTTTGAGGCAGTATTTTGAGATCTTTATATAGATCTACACACTGTGTTTGTCAGTTGTCAGAAACTAGACGCACTGCACTCTTTTGTAGTGAATGGAGTCTTTTTGTGTTGGACATAGAACAACCATCCCAGATTGTGGAACAATAGTCAAGGTTTGTTTGTATGTGAGATATATAGAACAATTTTCGTGCATCTTCATCTAGGAAATGTTTGATTTTAGCTAACTGGTAAACTTTCTGTGCCGTTTGCTTGGTCAGTGCATGAACATGTGAGTTCCAATTTAGATGCTGGTCAACGACTATTCCTAGAGTTTTATGTTCATTAACGTTTCCAATTGGTGAGGTACCAAAATAGATCTGAAGTGTTGTTTTGTCAGAATTTTGTAATTTTTGTCTAGTTGATATTAACATGCACTTTGTTTTAATTATATTAATTAGCATGCGATTTCCGATGCTCCACTTAATCAGATTGTCTGTATCTTTTTGTAACGATAGTTCGAGTGTGTTGCAACTTGTATCACTTGTGTAGATAGTACAGTCATCAGCAAATAGGTCACAGGATGCGTGCTCGACGTGT
Organism: Oreohelix idahoensis; assembly: GCA_024509875.1. Taxonomy (NCBI): domain Eukaryota; kingdom Metazoa; phylum Mollusca; class Gastropoda; order Stylommatophora; family Oreohelicidae; genus Oreohelix; species Oreohelix idahoensis. The sequence continues at coordinate 5,364 of JAMPIV010009047.1, forward strand.
AGTGGAAGGTCATTAATGTATATGGCAAAAAGTAGAGGCCCAAGAATAGAGCCCTGAGGAACGCCGGTATTTATTACGGTTGGGTTTGAGCAAAAGTTATTGTAAGAAACTACATGTTTTCTGTCTGACAGGAATGATTTAATTATCGTCACTAGTTGAAGGTTTACTTTTGATGTTTCTAGTTTTCTAATTAAAATAGCGTGATCTATCATATCAAATGCTTTTTTAAAGTCTACAAAAACTGCCCCACATATGTTATCGTTATTAATATTTAAGTGCCAGTTGTCAATCATCTTAGTTAGAGCTGTGTGACATGAATGTTTAGGTCTAAACCCTGACTGACTATCAATTAGCAAGCCATTGTTAACTAGGTGTTGTAGTGTTATTTTATGTATGTGTTTTTCTAGTGGTTTGGATAGCGATGATATTAAGGAGATTGGCCTATAGTTACCAAGGTTATTATTGTCGGAAGAGCCAGGTTTTAAGAGAGGATATACCTTAGCGACTTTAAAGTGCCACGGAAAGTAACTCCGTGCGATACATTGATTGTATATGTATGTAAGCGAATCACTAATAGCTGGAGCCGCATAACGCAGTATTCGATTACTGACTCCGTCAAGCCCTGATGAGTTATTATCTTTAAGTCCTAGAAGATAGTTATACACTTCATTAACTGTCATAAACGGAATGTTGGATGGGATTGTGTTGGTACATTTGTTCTCACAAAATACTGACAGCCTGCCTAAGTCACAAGGTGAATTTGGTATTGTAGATTTAAGACTGTTTATTTCTGCCTGAAGGTAATTGCTGAAGTCTGTGGAAGTAAATGAAGTATTAGGAGTTGACGAGACTGACAGATTTCGCTTGTTCGCTAAGGTATTGATTGCTTTCCATATATCTTTACTGTTTGTTTTGTTCTGAACCAAATTTTTAAAGTAATTTTTTTTTTCTCTACGAATTAAATATTGCACGTTGTTCCTCTGTGCTCTGTATATGTTAAAGTCCTTGTTTTTGTGAGCTTGATCTCTCTGCCTCATGGCGTCTAGCACTGCTTGTGTGATCCAAGGAGATTTGACCTGTCGTTTCACACGAACTTCTTTAGTTGGTGCGTGGTTATCAAACACACAAAGAAAGATACGTATCCAATGGGCAATGGCGTCATCGGGATCAGAAAGCTGGTAAACACTGGCAAGAGGTGCGGTTCGCAAATCATGTAAAAATAGTTCACGGTTGAAATTTTTAAAACTTCTAAATTTAATACTGATATGTTTATTTCTTGGAGCTTTATATTTATTCTTTGACCACGTGCAACATATAGGATAGTGGTCACTCATCGCGACAGTAGGAACAGAGCATTCTATAATGTTTTCTGCACAGGTGACGTAGATGTGGTCAATTGTTGTGGATGATGCATTTGTTACCCTGGTAGGCTGGTTGACTATTTGTTTTAGGTTGTAAGATAGTATGATGTTTTCCCACGTTTGGTTTGTGTTGTGCATGTCGATGTTGAAATCGCCTAGAAGAATAATTTCTTTGGCAGTGGTAAATACTTTATCCATCATAGTGGTGAAATCTTCATACCAGATGGCTCCTGCACTGGGATTTCTATAAAGATACCCGACTAGAAATTGTCCCTGAGTCGGTAGTTTTATTTCTAACCATATGCACTCGGTCTCTGCTGTCTCTAAATCGCTTCTGTGGCGATAACTAATAGAAGTGGAAATATATACTACTATACCTGTTTCTAGCTTTCTACTTGAGTCTCGCCGAACTGTTTTAAAGCCATTTAGGGCAATTTCATCATCTGATATTTTTTCGTTTAAACGACTTTCGGAAAGTCCAAAAACATGAAAATTTTTATTCAGAATTTGTGTAAGCTCAGGAAGTTTGCCTAATAAATGGTAAATGTTCAGGTGGCCCAGCCGTAGACCATCCTTAATTAGCCATTGTGTCTGATAGGTATGCATTTTATTTTGGCGAGTGGTTTAAAAAGGAAAATAACAAAAGCAATTTTGAATACGAAACCCACGAAAATTTAAACTAATTAACGTCACCACGTAAGTGAAAATTCAAATGTTAGTACTTAACGTACGAACACTTGGTACAAGTATTGCTAAAAAATTACAATTAACTGAAATTGTCAGTAGTATATTAAAATAGTCACACAACAGTAGGCACGCACGTTTTCACACCACAACACTAAAATTCTAACACAGTAATTAAGCAACACTGAGAGAATACGAATTAAAAAAGTAAATAAAATACAATAAAATAAAATCTTGCAAATTATGAAAAAACTGTCGGGTCTTATAGGTAGTGGAGGAAACGTAACATCGTAACGTTCGGCTTCCTGGCTGTAGGTGGCGTTCTGTTTGTGGTTAGGTAATTTGTTGGTTACGGGAGCACTTCTTTGAGGGGCGGGTAAGGTGTGTTGTGCATTTTCATGAAGGGCTGATCTCATGGTAGATCGGTTTGTGTTCTTTGTGTCTGGTGGGTTGTCGTGTTGCGTTCGCTGCGGGTACTTGATGTAGGAAAATCCACAAACACCCAGCTTCACAATGCCATGAAAATGAAATTGTTACATGGTATTGGACCGAACGGCTAAAGCCCAAGCGCCGCTGGATCGAAAACAAACAAACAAACAAACAAACATGGTCGACATATTTAGAAATGGTATTCGAGGTGGGTGTATAAAACTATAATAATTTAAGGCAGGTCGCTGTCTCTTGACATGCTTTGGAAGATGAAACGTAAATGGATACGATGTATGGAGAGGCCTCAAACCTTCAGGGACTGGTGTGGATCTACTGCCTTGGGCATACAGGAGTACATTGGAATGAGATAACTGATAGACTAGTATCGAGAGCACCAATAGTGGGGACATTGGATATGGATAAGTGAGAGATTTAAAGAGAATTAACGATCACCTGATAGAGACTGACACTACAGTCATTGATTCACCTCGACCCACACTTCTGGAATTTATCATCAAACGTAAGACAAGCAGGTATGGACATATGAGAGGGTGCGTCTGTCATGTTCAACGCCATGGAGACATTCAGCACTCACACCCGTCGACATTTGTTGAGACAGACTGAGCACCTGTAGGTTTGCCAGCAGTGCTATAATGACGATTCTGTACAACACTAAACACAATAACAACAATAACAATAATAACATGTCGAGAGTGTGGATAAATAGAGAATGTCTGAGTTAGACAGAATATGAATGTATAATGTGAAAGTAGTACAAATAGAGTCACTAATAAAATTATGGGGAGAGATCTGACTTCTGGAGAGTAGTGAGGCTATGTCTCCACCATACTCCGACTGACTTTTATGATATTAAAATCGACTAATCTTACTACAGTAAGGACATACGGCACAACATCAAGTGACAGTTAGAAGAGAAGAGATTCTGACCTCAGATCACATATAAATATGTTTATTAAATGAAAAAACCCACAACATTGAATAAAAAAAATTACTGTCTCCACTAGCTTTGTAAGATTAGTAAATTTATCACATAAACACCACAAGAACAAATGACAACCGACTTCACTCAATCACACACACGCCAAATCGCCTAACTCCACACCTCCACCTGTACTCTTCCTGACACAATGATATTGTTCATTTAAAGGAGTTAGGCCCCAGCTCTCGATAATGAGAACGGCCGGCCCTTTAAATAGGGTCAATGCTTGGCAGGTAATCCTCTCCTCCGCTAGGAAATAAAAACTCACACAGTTCCACCTAAGTTTGGACCACTAAGGCTATGGAGATAAGCTCCCTCTGGAACAGATAAATAAATCCTAAGGAACAACCCTTTTTGTTGCAGGTGGCCACCACAAAATAAGCGAATCAAATTGAACTAAGGCTGAGGCGTTTGCGCTCACTGATCGAGATATTTACTCCAAAGGTGAATCAGTGAATTACAGCTGGCAAACTGTTTATCCAGAAACGACCCGAGGAATATGCACCTCTGATAAGGGATAATGAAGACTGGAACACACAGGTGCCGAGAACTAGAAATCGTTGGCGTCTTCTTGGCACTTATGTCAGTATTCTCCACGGTGACAGGACGTAAATGGGTCGGGCAATGTTGCCCCGTAAAATGGAGGGCAACGGCAACAGCCCGTAGGAACTGACAATTTGGCAATAAGCGGTGGGTAAATAATCGACGATGACCACTTAGTAGTATGAGCAAATGACAGACGGGTTGGCCGGCTGTGAAATCTGAGTATTAACTGGTGGTTGGTAATGCAAGAGCAGTAGTGATAAACTTCAAAGGGGCACGTTGTTACAAGTGCCCAGTAAATTCTGGAGGGTTGCTCAGTGCCCAACAAGAAAGCACAGTAACAGGTTGACAAACTCTGAAATATACAAACAAGTCAAAAAATGATTTACAACCATTGTACAGCCATATCTACTGTTTACAAACAAATCCCACGGTACATTCTTTCGCCAGACCATAACATACACCTTCCTTCTTTCATTCGATACAAAGATCCACAACACACCACCATATTCCCCTCCCCCCACCCCCGTTCTCATTTCTAACTATCCACACAGGTAAACTTAGCCATGCGTCAATCGCTCGCGGCGTACAAAGGCTAACTATTCACACCCTTCGTCCCCCTACTCACTGTGGTAACAGGCAAAACCCAAACATCTGGCATTCCCATTACATGACAATTATAACTAAAGAAAATACTGAAATATGAATAAATTGCAGGGCCCGCGTAGTATTTATGAACATTAGAATTGCCCCCTGGGAGAAAATTGTAAACTAGCTGTGCCCTCAACTCAATATATATCATGTAGCAAAAATCTTTTACAGAATTACACATATTCAAATGGAAAAACAACGTCAAATAAAATACACCAGCTCCATCTTCTGTCCTTCAAAAATTTGCTCTTTTGGCGTTAACTCTTAGTGGAGTTTGAATTAGTAGCGTGCTTAATTAAAAGATAAGAAACTTCCAGTCACACAAAATTACTTTACTTAAAGATATATATATATATATATATATATATATATATATATATATATATATATATATATATATTATATATATATATATATATATATATATATATATATATATATATATATTAGAGAGGAAATAAAGTAACCCGGGATCTCGACTCTATATAATTATGCTGATAAAGAAAATAACCCACGAAAATAACTAAGTAAATGTGCTTACCAAACAAGGAATCAATTTCCACACTAGAACTCTTATAAGCTGTCACTGAATAACGCTATGCTAGGTAACAAGGGTCCTCGTAGAGACAAATGGTAAAGAGTGGTTTTTGTTTGGTTCGGTTTTTGCCTTCTTCATGTGAGGCGCGTTCGTTTCAACCTATTTGGTTAAATCAGAGCGCATTTACCATCCCAAAAAAAGTCAACTCTGTTGACTGCTAACCCAATCAGCGTTGACAGAAACTAAGTCCTGAAAAGGACTGACATTATCTATCTGCTAGCATAAAGCCATAAAAAGGACTCGCAAGCTACGCCAACGCCTGAGCTAGTATTTATATTTTATTTATTATGGTAAAGAGTGTTAGCGACGCCTGGCTTTAATAGGAAGATAGAGTCTGCAGGTGGCTTAGCGTGCCCGAGATGAAACAGATGCAGACGTAAGACCTACGGGAGAGAGCGTACCCGGCCGCCTCACGAGACGGGAAAAAGACGTAATCAGCAACGCATTCTCCGCTCTACGAAAGACTTGCGTTCGGGATGAAACGGAGGACGGCAAAACATTAAAGGGTAGAAGTTTTCCCCGTGTCCACGATTCTCTGTAAATCAAAGACGACAGTTAACTCGCCGGTCCCACAAAAATCGCTAAATAAAAGATGTTGGCAAAACTGCGGCCATCTCCACGGGCAAAGTGGTGGTCTTAGCCTGGTCCATTCAAAATTGACGGGACTAAAGACAGAATTAGAGCTATTAAAGCAATAATGACAGAAAAGTGGGCGTAGACAAGAAATAGAAAGAAAACATGGCAGACCACTCAGACGAAAGGGGCAGACAATTCAATCAAATTACGACACAACAATAACAACAATAACAATAAGATATCTTTTATATCAGGCCATTCTTTTCATTCATTTCTTTCATCAGATTTTCTTTGATGTAGTTAGTTTCTTTGTGTTGATGTTTCTTCCTAGTTTCATATTTATTTGTAACGTAATGATTATTTTCAACATATGCTTGTCCTCTGTTTGTTTTTCATCTTAGCCTATCCATATTTCTCATCATCGTATTATGTTGTTTCTGACTATCCCCGAAACATCCCAATATATGTAACGTGTTGCTCAGTTGCAATAATGACTCACATACCATTTTTTCATTTATTTTCTACTTTCTATTATCAGTTTGACATCTTTGAACGGCCTGAATAAATTGTGGACACCATATCTGGATATTGTGCAGTTTGAAAATACATCACTTTCCATTTTGGGAACGGTTTGTCTGACGTCACCTAGGTAAGTAGAGCCATTTTTTTGTATTGGAAATGAGATTGCTGCGCTTCTATACTTGCCTCCTCTCAAACTTTGACTAGTTTAGTTATATGATTTTGATGTGTCTGCCCCCAGATGTGTGAGCACCTGGTTGCCACAGAACCTGCTCTGCTAATGCTTTTGTAATCCAGGTATGCCGTCGCCAATATAAATAGGACATTCTCATTTAAACATCACAATTTTATACAGATGAGACACTCATAATTAATCTTAACGGCTAGTGTACACTCCAGATATCATTTTATAAATTTAATATTATTAAGTTGCCTAACATAATCAGGCGCAATCTTCACGTGGAAGGTCGGCTACACTGGATCTCTAACGTCTTCTATCTCTTGCCGTGCTGATAAATGTGTTCCTGTCCAGTTTTGATGTTATCTGTTCAATTTTTGCGCTGTCTTCCTCTACCACATTTGCCTTCAACTCTGTTATGATTTACAACAAGATGTTGTGTCATTTTATATGAACAATTGTCCTCATTGAGGCCAGCTCCTTGACGTGGAGATGGGGCTCAAGTACAGCCACCAGCGGCCGAAAAACCAAGACTGCCCAGGCCCTCCTACTCTCGAGCAAAACCACAGTCTGCCCTAGTAAGTCAAAGTGCTGAAGACGGAGGCAACCAGCCAAGAGGCGCACCACAGCAATCAGGATGCCACGCACGCGCGCAATGGAAATATGCCTATATCTACAAAACGTTATGGCACTCGCCCTGTGACGGACACCCAGGCAGGCGCAGTGCCGGGTCCTCTGCCTCGGAAGGGCTCAACATTTACTACTGGAGGTCCTTCTCAGTTGCCCCGTGGAGCCAGGAGGCATGAGAATAGAGCTACTGGCCAAGCAAAGCAAAGACCACTTAAAATAATGCACTGGAATGCTGAAGGCGTCAATAGTAAAAAAGATGGCTACAGCAAAAAATTAGAGCTCGAATATATCTTAAATGAAGAGCAAGTAAATGTATGCTGCTTGCAAGAAACCCACCCCAACAAGGACATAACCTTCAAAATCAGAGGCTACCAGTGCTATCGATCCGACCGAAAAGACAGGCGAAAGGGTGGAATACTGACACTCGTGAAGAATAACATCAGTGCATGTCAGCTTGAAACATATATAGAGGGGCGGAATACCAGATGCTTCATCTCAGGACAGAAAGTGCAGAATTCCACCTGCTCAACTACTACTGTCCGAGCGACCGCCCACTGGCACTAGACACAATCCCAGGGAAAGAAAGACTGATTGTATGCGGAGACTTCAACAGCCACTCACAGAACTGGGGCTACGATCACATGGACAGGAAAGGTGAGAAGCTTGAAAACTGGCAGGATGACAATGGGCTTATCCTGATTAACCAGCCAATCGACCCACCAACATTCTACTCGAGATCATGGCTAACCACCTCTACACCAGACCTGGCATTCTACTCACCAGGCCTGGAGTGGAAGATCACACGCGTTGTAGGGAAACAACTTGGAGGCAGCGACCACCGGCCAGTCTTCCTAATTGTGGAAAATGAACTTGTCAAGGAGAGCAGCACTCTCTCTAGGTGGAACTACAAGAAGGCAGACTGGACAATGTACCAGCATCGTACCAGTATACTGGCTAGAGATCTGACTGTAGACAAAGACATCAATAAGGTAGTCGATGAATTCAGCAGATGCATACTACAGGCTGATCGTGAAACAATACCTAGAGGGGCTCGTAAGCACTACAAACAATATTGGAATCGTGAACTAGAGCAACTGCACAATGACGTGGAAACATCTCGAAAGCAGGCAGAGACCAGCCCATGTCAAGAACATCACAATAACTACCAACATGCTAAGGCCAAATTTCAAAGGGCCAAGTTGCAGGCCAGGCGGAGAAGCTGGAAGGAGAAAATAGAGTCCTTGAACTTTTAAAGAGATACATTGAAATTGGTAAAACAGCTTAACGATGAAGGTACAAGGAGAAACTTAAAGATTGCACTGTATAAAGATGGAAACATCCTCACAGGAAAACAGGCAGCTGATCACTTTGCAGATAACTTTGCTAAAGACAACAAAATCGGGCTTGGCCGTCGAACAACAACACGTGGCATTTTATAAAAGTAATTGTGTGATTACTTTAGCTTGAGTAGAAAATTGTCAGAGACGACTAGACCTTCACTGTCTAGGCGGGTAAAACCTGACTTTAAGTGGGATATTCGAATACTGCCACTTATTACAATCAATGCAGAATTTGTGCAAGATTTATTGCCTTCTGAGGAGAAAAACCTTCTTGAATCTAGGGCCATTAACATTTGGCTGCCATAAAAAATGGAATCAGGTGTGAGAATATCTGAAGAAAGGCATATTTGGGAATTACTTTCTTTCTCTGTCTTCTTTCTCATCTTCTTCGTCTTGTTTCTTTTCTTGTTCGTATCTTTATTGTACTTCCTTATCATTCACATCATCTCATTCATCTTCATTCTCTTCTTTTTTCACCTCTTAACCTCTTAGTTTTTTTTCCCTCTCCTTCATCTTTCTACTATTTCTTCGCCTTGGAATATAAGAGATTGTGAAAGTCTATGGCGATTGGCATTCATGCGTTACTTTATTTGCACTACAATTGCTACTCTGGCTTAGTTAGTATCAATCCTTTTTTTTTTTTCTAGTTCAGCAGTAAAAGTTTAAAAATTACATTGGGCATTTCTATTCAACCTGATTCAACCAACATGATATAATTTTATTTTTCTGTTTTGCATTGTTTTATTAATTGCAGCCAGGAAAGTTTTGATGAACGCAAGACAGTAAACCAATTCTCTTGTTCTCGTTCCTCTGAACGTCTGCTCATTTAGTCTAACAGTTCAAATACACAGCGACAAATAACATAATTGAATCTTATTTGCGCTAATTTGTTGTGTAGTATTAAGTCCGGTGTGTTTTCCTGTGTGTAGTCTATACTACAACACAGCTCGGAGGACTGGACAACAAATAAAAGCTAGTGGTGATGCTTCACCAAGAAGACCAAAGTATTGACAACAGACAAAGTAAAGATCAAACCAGAAACTGAAGTTGATAACGAAGAACTGGAAGGTGTTAATGAATTCGAATACTTAGGATCAATCATCAACAGCTCTGGCGACTGTGCAGTAGAAATTAAAAGAAGACTTGCAATTGCTTCACACAAACTAATAAAGATGAAAAACCTATGGCAAGGGAACAAGCAAAGAACAAAGTTACAACTGATCAGAGCATGTACGAGGGGGAGTCAACAAATAAACTTAATATGGCAATAAAAAGTCAAAATCACGTAGTAGACGGTTGTTCTACAGATATGTTATGCCCTTCCGCTTGATGTACCAGTGCGCGCAGGCCCGTCGGCCTGAGGGGAAGTATGACGTCAGCAAACCATAGCCAAGATGGCCGCCCCCTTGGAAGCATGTACGAGAGAAGAGCAGCGTGCAGTTATCCGTTTTTTTGGGTAGTGATTGTGAAAAACCAGCAGACATTTGTCGTGAATTATTCTAATCCCCATATATAAATTAAAACGTAAATGCAAAGCCTAACAAATAAATTTAATAAAAGGAAAGAAGAATGGTAAAGAACAGTGCTGTCACAATGCCTGTACTCGAAATCCCCCTTGTTTTCTACTTCGTCGGCAAATTGTAACGCTTTCACGTTGATAGTAAAAGCCTACTGTGTCGCTGCACGCTTTCTTCAATGAAACGTGTGCTGTATTTCTTGGAAAAACCTTGAGATACGCAAGCTGATCAATGACCTAAATTTAATATTTCATTCATTCCATTTTATACACGGTGTAACTAAAAGACAGATGGACTAAAGGATAGAGAGAAGGGAGAGGCAGAAAGCAGGGACACCTGCAACACTAAACACGCGTCGCGCGATACACAATTGCTGCCATCACGCGTGTAAGGCCACATGCACTAACTTTATTTCAAATCGACAGTGATAAAATTCACTACCCATACCAGAGTTAGGTTTTAAAATCCTGAAAAACGCTTATTGGGAAAGATGACATTAGATGGGTTTACGTTTGAAAACATGACAGTACCCAGACACCACATGGGGATTGAAGTGAACAGGAGGTGGTAGAAAATGCACATTTTGAACGCAGCCACCTAGCTCCCTTAAATTCGTATATTTGGGTTCCTTAGGGTTTGCTGACAAAGAATATGTAAAACGTTACGCAAATAGTCTAGGAATTACCAAGTTATGGCCAAAATAAAATAGTGGGGGTGCCTGACAGCATGAAATCATTTCTGCTCATAAAATTTTTTTATAACGTGTTTGAAGAAACATTACGTTACGGAAATAGCCTACATGTTAACTCCTATTTGATTGGAGCGCAACAAATGAAAGACTAAACACGATTGGTCGGACTATAAATACTATCTTGTGTTGTCAGGGGAACGTGAGAAAGGGGTACTTTTTTGAAAAGATGTGTAGACATGGTTTGATTGGGTAGAGCTACGAATATACTCAATTCAGAGCGTCTGTTCATTGCCACATCTTGTAATAAACCTACTAAGAAGCAGTGCGTTGAGCACCAGTGTATATTTTTTATAAAATAAAGCCTGGGACAACGGCAGATCGGAGTTGTGCTATATTCATTGCCAGTCAACGAAACTGTTTATTATTATTTCCATGAATTGTGGTAAGCTTGAAATATTCAATATCTTTTAATGAAAATTGAATGTAAATTGATAATTTATGTCTATATATATGTGTGGTTCAGTAGCGAACATGATGTAAAACCTATAGTGCTCCAACCTGAACAGAAGGTGTCGGAGGAAAGTAAAACTGCATGGAATGGCCAAACAGTACACTGACACCTAGATTATTAACTAGAAAGAAATAATGCTGGAATTGCAGAGGCGTAGTAACCATTAGGGAGGGAAATACTGGTATAATGTATTTCAGATGAAGCTGACAGTTGGCCTAACGCTCTGAACTCAATGTTTGTGATGTATTGTGCTCAGTGTAGAAATAGAGTGTAAATTAGTTCTGACGTAGAAGGTACAACCTTCTTGTTTCAGGGACCGTGGTCTTAAAGTTATTGAGCAGCACCTGGTCAGAGCTTTGTTGAAGCCAGAGGTGGAGAGCATACTCCTTGGTCCATATAGCAACCAGTGGGGTGGCTCCAGAACTCATTTAAATAATCGAGCAGAGGAGTCTTTTACGGCAGTCATCACGCAAGATAAGAGAGTGTGGCCATGGAGCTCAACATTATGTACCCTTATCTTAAAATGACATTATAAACTAAAATTAAGAGGGGAATTTAATTGTTTTAATACCAGGAACTGAGAACATCTCCAATACTAGTTCCAATAGAAACAAACTATTGAAGTCATGATGACAAATACCAACAGAGCTTGAACAAAACAAAACCAGTATTACCTCATATTCCCACTACACAACTGACACACATAGGATACCATTAATAATATATGTCACTATAAGAATCATATTAATAAATTCTGTACATATAACTTGTAATTAAATTGATTGTGATTCCTGGTTCCCTTTGTATTTGAATCAGGACACATATACATTCATGACAGCACTGAATACATATTGTTATTTGAAAAGTTATCAGTGACTCCTTTAAGATATCCTCTTAGAGTGTTATATGTATGTGAGTGTCACAGTGTTGTCAAGTGTGGTGGAATAAATTAAATTGTTTATCTGTCTGTTGTTGTTATGACTTACACTTCATCATACACATACCCTAGACATATAACGTAGTCATCACACTATTCCAGAATAATTCTGACTGAGGTATACATATGTGGCAGTAAGTAAGGTTATCTATAATACACTACTCTTATTAGATATAGATACCTTCACAGCTGATCTCAGTCAGTACAATAAGTCCCCTATAAATATTTATAACATCCCACTTTACCACAACATTCATCGGAGGATGAAGAGGCAGTATGGGGACGCTTGTTTGTAGCTTCAGCAGGTTTATGTGTGGCACAGGAAGTTTTAAAGTGGGTTGTCAACTGTGACTGATGCAGCTCGCTCCGGCTACGCCTGACGCTATCGCTGCAGTGGAACGAGTGATACGGGAAAACCGGTGGGTAACAATCGACGAGGTGGCTGGAGAATTGAATATCAGTCATAGCTCGGTGCACCACATCATTCAAGACATGCTGCAGTACCACAAAGTCTCCGCTAGGTGGGTAGCAAAACAACTCACCCCCGAACTGAAAGAACGTCGTGTGGATGTTTGTGAAACACTGTTAACGACATTATGAAGCTGAAGGAGATGGCTTTCTACACCGTTTAGTCACTGGTGATGAATGCTGGGTCCACTGCTTCCAGCCAGAGACTAAGCGAGCCAGCATGGAGTGGCGACATTTATCATCGCCGAAAGCAAAGAAGTTCCGTACAACGCGATCGGCCGGCACATTGATGCTCACGCTCTTCTGGGACTGTAAAGGCCCAATCCTGGAATAGTACATGCCCAGGGGACTCACTATCAACAGCGAATCATACTGTGATCTGCATGATAACGCGCGGCCGCACACAGCTCGTGCGACAGTAATGAAAATCAAGAATCTGCGTTTGGAGTGTCTTCCACATCCTGCATATTCACTGGACCTCGCACCGAGTGATTATCATGTATTTGGAACCCTCAAGGAGGCACTCGGTGGCAAGAAGTTCAGTATGGACGATGAGGTGAAATAGGCGGTGGCTACGCAGTCAGTGAGAAGAGATTTTTCCCGCGGAATCCAGGCATTAGTAAAGCGCTGGCACACCTGCATTGAACGTGGTGGGGACTATGTTGAAAAGTGATTAAGTGCTTTCATTCCTATTTGTGCATATTCTGTTAATAAATAAAAAAATATTAAGATTACTGATTGACTCCTCCTCGTATATTCCCAGTAGCAACATACGGCTGCGAGACATGGACACTCAATAAAACAGTTGCAAAAAATATTACATCATTCGGAATGAAATGCTACAGAAGGATGTTGAGAATACCCTGGACAGAAAAAAAGACCAACAGAGAAGTACTGCACTCACTAAACGTACAGGAACATTGGCTCCTAAATACCATCGCAATAAGGAAGCTGACATTCTTTGGTCATATAAAAAGACATAATAGTCTGGAAACATTAGTAATGGAAAGCATGGTCCCTGGAAAAAAGGGAAGGAGACGACCTAGACGACGGTGAATCCAGGACATCACAGAGAGTCTGAACTTGTCTTTTAATGATGCAGGTCGACTTGCCCAGAATCGTGATGCGTTCAAAGCAGCTGTAATGGAGACAACGTTCTGGAGAGAATACGTCACATGATGATGATGATGGTGATGCTTGGGAGCATCTGCTTGAACGAGGATTTGCATTTTCATATTTCATAAATAGAATACTTCTTTCCGGCAATTTACAATCATTCTCGTTATTTGTAAACTTTAAAAGCTGTCACACGAGACTGCTTCTCATTTAATAAGATTATGTTAAGAATATTGAGGGCACAATTCACCAAACTTCAGTAAAGAATTTTTCTTTTTTTTTTTTGTAGTTATGAAAGTATAATAATCTGTCTAACTTGTACATCAACATCTGTCTAACTTGTACGTCAACATCCATTTAACTTGTACGTCAACATCTGTCTAACTTGTACGTCAACTTCTGTCTAGCTTTTACGTCAACATTTATCTAACTTGTACGTCAACATCTGTCTAACTTGTACGTCAACATATGTCTAACTTGTACGTCAACATCTGTCTAACCTGTACGTCCACATCTGTCTAACTTATACGTCAACATCTGTCTAACTTGTATGTCAACACCTCCAAACGTCAATTCACATTGTTTATCAACATCATTCTTTCCCTACGTCTGGCACGTCTACGATTTTTGAAACAGCTATAAAGATCTTCGTCTATATAATAACCTGTAAATGAAAAGTCATCTAGTTTGAAACAGTCAGATCTAAAATATCACTGGCAGAGCAGCAATGAAGGAATGAGTTTACTGAGAGGAAAAATAAAGACAAAGTTTGGGCTCTGATTAAATCGAATTTTTGAAAAAAAGCATCAAACGTAAGCTCATTCTGGAAGCTACTTAAGTGGATGATGGATCGAGAGAGTGGTAGAAATCTTTAAGAAATACATCATGACAGAATACCAGGTTGTTGTAGGTCCTCTGGATTAGAAACCAGTGTGGAATCTGCTGTCTAGCGGTTTAAGCGGTGGATACAATAGAAAAGTCGGAGATTTAGCCAATCCGCCACTAGCTTGTTAGGCCTAGACCCAGTTTTCCGGAGACCCATTAGCAGAGGCGTTTCAGGATCACGTGTGATCAGCCATCGTTGGTCTCCTGGGATACCCCCAGAATGGGCTGACCTAGCAATACCCAACTTAATTCCCCCTCCCCCTCCCCCCAAGATCTGCAAGAGCTAGGACGCAGGATAGACTTTAAAGTAGACCCGTAGTACACCTTTACAAAATAAAGAGGTATATTCCTATAACGCATCCAGAGATAGTATTTCCGCAACCAACCCGGATGTCAGCAGTTATCCGAACCTTGATGTGTCAAGTTACTTTCAGTCCTAACCTGATTTAAGATTGCGACTCCTGACAGATATTACTTTTCTGACTCATTAGACTTAGAAATCTGGGAAATAGAGCCCCGCTGTCTACAGTTGTTACCGTGTGTGTGTGAGGTTTTCTTTTCTAAGTGTTTACTGTTTTTCTTTAGAATCCAAGAGTGATGTCGGAAGTAGGGGATGAGAATAATGAAGAAGAAGAAGGGTAGAGACATTTAGTCTACAGGATAGAGACATTTTGTCTACATGGTAGAGACATTTAGTCTACAGGATAGAGACATTTAGTCTACAGGGTAGAGACATTTAGTCTACAGGGTAGAGACATTTAGTCTACAGGATAGAGACATTTGGTCTACAGGATAGAGACATTTTGTCTACATGGTAGAGACATTTAGTCTACAGGGTAGAGACATTTAGTCTACAGGGTAGAGACATTTAGTCTACAGGGTAGAGACATTTAGTCTACAGGGTAGAGACATTTAGTCTACATGGTAGAGACATTTTGTCTACAGGGTAGAGACATTTAGTCTACAGGGTAGAGACATTTTGTCTACAGGGTAGAGACATTTAGTCTACAAGTGCAGACAGTTTTTAATGGAATGCGTTAATATGGAGAAGGAATGAGCGAGTATGGTTACGAATGTACACATAGACGTGTCTTAAAGTCTGTCTCTGCTTTTGCAGAGAGAGAACGAACGAACGAACGAACGAACGAACTTTATTTTCAAAGGGTTGAGAATTGGGCACGCAGGCCCGTCTGACATTCTGCCCTTCCTTTCTCTCATCTTTTAGAGAGAGAGAGAGAGAGAGAGAGAGAGAGAGAGAGAGAGAGAGAGTAAGAAAGAGAAAACAATCTAGAAAATAGGCAAAGAAAGACGACAGAGGAGGAAGATGGGGTGTTAATGGCGGGACGCTGAAAGAAGCGCGAATAAAAAAACAAAGATCAAGACATGAACTAATACATTAAATAGAGAGGCACAAATAAGCTGGGGCAGGCAATCCTAGACACATTTTAAATGGACAGATAAGACATGGAAACACCTTGAACAGACTGGAACACTGCGTACATTTGTTGAGGGTCTATGCTTTACAGGGAGCTGGAAGTCAATAGAAATTATGATAATGGTGGTGACGATAAACATCCTTGATCGGGATTGTGTATATCACATGAACTAGGGCCTCCAACGTGGTGTGGTCTGGGCCTCGAAAATTCTCTGAAAGACCCTGCCCAGGAATTCTGTTCCAATTAGTGCAACCTTGGACCTGGGTGAGCAGACACGAGACGGTTTTATGGACGTGCGCGGAGAACGCAGAGATAACTTTTGTCAGTAACAACTTTTCGTTTCGAAAGTTGCAGGATTCTGGAGTTATAATTAAGTTTACTGGAGTCAATTAGGAGGTGACATTTAGAGCGAGGAGGTTGTATTGTGGTATTATGTAAGGGAGAAAGGCGAGGTTTGTAAATAAGACATGGATACAAATGAGTAGAGAGAGAAAGAAAAAATTAAAAATAACAGATACACAAGCTGACAGACAGAGAGACAGGCGTAAGACATAAAGAAATAAATAACAGACAGACAGAAAGAAAGAAAGAGAGAGAGAGAGAGAGAAATTACTTTATTTTTAAATGGTTTTATATAGGGCACATGAAACAAAGAAATAAATCATCAGGAAATAAAGAAAGAAAAATAGGAATTTTGATTCATGGACCAACATAAACATACAAAAAGAAACATGACAACAAACAGACAAACACAAGGCAGAGAAGTACACAAACTTACTCAGGGATATACTAACAGATTGGTTCAACACGTGCTCCCAGTACTTCCCTGATACCCCACATTTCAAACCTTCCTGTTCTCCCCCCCCCCCCCCCCCCCCCCCCCCCCCCCCCCAAAAAAAAAAAAAACTCTCCGCGGACCAACAAACAATGGCTCGCGGACCGGCATCTGTCCGTTGACCACTGTTTTTCGTTCCGTTGTCTTAGGTGCGAATTCTCCGTATGTAATTCGCGAGGTACCGAAATTTATATTGTCGTGTTTCAACTTTATTTATTTATTTATTTCTTCATTAAATACCTGTCAGCTCCACACGGAGCACAGACCTCAAACAACTACACGCCACGCCCCTTCCTGTCCTAGGGTGTTTCAGTGTATATTTGATTCGCATCATGACATTCTAATGCCCTTCCCCACGTGTCTTTCGTGTCCCTCTATTTCCCTTACACTGTGTATTCCAGGACAAAGACTGCCTTGTAATGTGGTCAACGGTTTTTATTAATATGTGCCCTGTCTAATGCCACCGTTCTCTTCTCACATCTTGCTCCGTTTGTACTTTTCTGGAAGTTTCCATCAGTTCCACTTTGGTCATCTAGCAGTTCTGGGGATGTCCCAATTTATGAATCTCAATATCTTTCTTATCGTCATATTTGTTGTTCTATATGTTTCAGAGCCATACAATTGGATAGGTCTGACATTAGAGTTGAAGATTCCCAGTTATGTGTTCGACGTGATTTCTTTTTACTACAACATATTTTCCAATGCAATGACAACTCAACTTTCCTTTTGTGTTATTATTTTGATATCATAATCTGTTCCTCCATCTCCTGCCAAGGTAGGTTTACGATTCTGCGTCTTGAAGAGAAGTGTTCAAATATTCCAGGTGCTATATCTAGATATTTGCCCAGAAAAAAAAAGGATGAGTCAGCAGACTCTTTTCAAAACAATGCAGTTAAAATATCATTAACTTTATATCTTTGTCATAATGTCGCGCTGAGTTAGTAAAGTGTGTCTCCATTCCAAAATGTTCTTGAAATGTAAATAGAATGCTTACTTTCTCCTATTTCAGTTATAAAACAAAAATGACTAAAAATTATTCCCGCAGAACCGTTATATGTTCAGATCTGCCAGGTAATGCGTTAATGGTATACAAACATTGGATATCTTCACAAACACTGCCCGGCTAAAAGTTGGAAATTTTCGTAATCGCGTCATAACGCGATTCTGTCTTTGTCACCATCAAATGTTTGAACGCCAATTATCGCGTTGTAGCGAGATTTCTCTCTCTCTCTCTCTCTCTCTCTCTCTCTCTCTCTCTCTCTCTCTCTCTCTCTCTCTCTCTCTCTATATATATATATATATATATATATATATATATATATATATCCGCAAGTAGTCAAAGACTGACTTCGGGGAAACATGTGGTAGTGTCAGAGGCCACCCAGGGATAACCATCTGTTATCTCCACAAACAAAATCTCCAGCTATACTCTTCTATGGCACCCGAAATCTCTGACTTTTATCTAAACATTGCTCCCATTCTCTACCCATCAAACAAGATTATCTCCTCTAGCAGACAGCATCACGCCCATGGCTGATCTACACTTGGGCATCATTTATTTTCTCGTCAGCCCTGTATGTCAGGATGGTTGGAGCGGAGATGGGTAGACACGTGTGCTTCATGGTGACGATGTTGATAACGATAATGGTGTGATGTTGATGCTGATGTGGATAATGATGATGGTGACGAAGATGTAAGTAAAGATGAAAGTGGGTGAGGATTTAGATAATGGTCACTTTCGCTATGAGGTGATGGCGTCGTGTGGATGGATCTCAAAACTACCTGTTATTTCCTTTGATTTTCTGTTGTTAAGAGTCGAAGAGAGAATAGTACTGGTGTAAAATCAACTTGGCGTGGGATGCGACTACAGGAGGTTGTACGTGAGGCTGGCAACCTCATGATGTAACACACCTGTCTACAGAAACTACCACACCAAGAGCACATTAAAAACTTGAACCGCCTAGTTCGCTTAATGGTTAGTTATCAACCCGACTTCCATTTTTTGTGTTCTTTCGTTCTATTTAAGCACCATTCTTCTTGTGCATGCATACATGCATACATACATTCATACACACATACGGTAATGACCAATATTTGTGTTACCTTGTTGTTTTTAAAATACAAACTACATTTTTTTATCTTTGCAGATTGGTTTCATTTTGGTTAAAATTGCAGCTGTTTTTTTCTGCCCTCATTACCTCCCCTTGAAATAAGGAATGTGCCAGATTGTCTTGAAGATGTACGACCAAACCTGTAATTAATGCCAGTTAGGCCAATTTCGTGCCACTGACATTGATAAGGACGTAGTGAAGTTTATTCTTGTCGATGCCAGGTTTTTTCATAAAGGCGAACCAAACCATTCGCATAATGTCTGCTTGTTTTCACCGCACGACCTTTAAAATAAGTTATAAAGATAAGAATTTAAGGCCGGGTCTGTTATATCATTCAACCTGACCGTGCCCCACTCCTTGTATTATATATGTGAATTTATTTATGTTTTTAGTTTTTGTATTACGATAGAAAAAGACACTTCTAGAAAAAAAAACGTAATAGACATACGAAGGACGAAATGGAGCTAAATGTATGTAATTTTACGTAGCATAGTTCCATAACTCTAAGAAACATGGGGGCATAGGCGCAGTACGTTGCTGCACTTCCAATTCAGGATAAAATAAATTGTTATAATTTAAAAATCAAATTGTTGTAAAATGTGTTCTTTCTGTCCCACGTTCCTGTCTTTTGTGTATTCGATGTCTGTCCATTTCATTTACGTAACGTTGTACCTGTTGTTGTGAATGTTTAGTTAAATTTAAAGTATGAGCCATAACAGACAGTGCCGTAGGGTTGTGAAGTGTTAGAGATATCGCTATGCTAGGTTATAATTTTGTTATAGCATGGTGTGACTCGTTACTTTCCTCGCTGCTTTAACCTTCCTTAACTCAAGATTCCAGGTAGCTCAGCACTTCCTGCTGTACCAAGCTTCTATTTTTTATCCCACATCTAATCCCTTTTACCAAGTTTCCAGTTCAAGCCAGACATCCTTTCTTTGCCTTTTTACCAGTAAAATTCAGATGACGCATGTGTTGTACCGATTTTGATTTTTCTCCCCACTTAAAACGTCCCCTGGATACCAAGTTTTTAGTCCACTTCAAATAGCCACTGGATATTTCGTTTTTAGATCGATTCATATGTCTACTAGATACTAAGTTTCTAGGTAAATGTCCGCTGGAAACCAGGTTTCTAGATCACTTAAACTTTCTCCATGGATACCAAGTTTCTAGTCCACTGTCTCTAAAATACCAAGTTTCAAGTTCACGCCAAATGTCTTTTAGATACCAAGTTTCTAGTTCCTTCAGATGTCTCCAAGATACCAAGTTTCTTGTTCCCGCCAAATGTCTTTTGGATACCAAGTTTATAGTCCACTTCAGATGTCTCCAAGATACCAAGTTTCTCGTTAACGCCAAATGTCTTTTGAATATCAAGTTTCTAGTTCACTTCAAATGTCCCCACCCAAGGATACAATGTTTCTAGCTCATTTCATATGTCCCCTGAATACCAAGTTTCAAGTTTCCCTCAAATGTCCCGTGAATACCAAGTTTAAAGTATACCTTTAATGTCCCCTGGATACCAAGTTTCCGGTTTACCACAAATATCCCCTGAATACCAATTTTCAGGTTTACCTCTAATGGCCCCTGGATACCAAATTTTGTAGTTCACTTGAATTGACTTTTATATATCTAGTTTTTAAAGAAAGAAAAAGAAATCGTCAATTCCTATGCTAAAATCTCAGTCCCCACCATCATTGATATCTGGCAAGTACTAAATTTCTAGCGTGAAATTTAGTTCAGGTACAAAATTTCCAGCCCACCCAAAAATAAACGCGTATACCGAGCTTCCAGTCAGCCCGTCTGCCTGTACAGATCGCGCCGTCCTAGCTAGTTTGTCCTGATGTATGGGCAACCCAATCCTTCCCGTCACAGCCATAAACTTCAAGTGCTCCCTAGCTCTGATATATTCTTGCGCTAAGTGCCATATTATCTCCGGGCTCTCTGGTTACGTCAAGAACCCGATTCACTGATGGACGCCCAGACAGAGTGTGGACTTATAGGCTGAAGTTTCAATTTATTGCATGTTCTGATAAAGGGGTTTAAGAGCGGGGCGCAGCTGTTGCTCTTCGGTAGAGGTCGTTGTTCCAATTCTTACAAAAATGTATTCCAATTGTCATGTTTGTTGTTATGTCTATTACGATGAAACGTTCATAATTTCTTCTGTTCTTGTGTCTTTGTTTTACTAAAATGTTTTTGTTTCGGGAAAGTGGGGGGGGGGGGGGGGGGGGGGGGGGTAACCCTTCCAGAATGGTCCAAATAGGACCCCGCAATTGCAAGGACCGACCACTAGCACGTGAATGCTTTAGTACAGAGGTTGCTCAATGCTCTCTGTCATGGAATATTCTAATCCACATATATAAATTATCAATTAAATATAAAGCCTAATAAATACATATAATAAAGAAAAGAGCAATGGTAAAATGACAGTGCTGTCACAAAGAATGTACTCGAAATCCCCTTGTTTTCTGCTTCGTCTGCAAATTGTAACGCTTTCACGTTGATAGTAAAAGCTTACTGTATTATACCCGCTTTCTTCAATGAAACGTGTGCTGTATTTCTTGGAAAAACATTAAGAGGCAGACTGCGTAATGACCTAAATTTTAAATTCCATTCATGTCTTTTTCTACATTACGTTACCAAAACGAACGAACAGATGGACAAAAGGATAGCGAGAAGGGAGAGGCAGAAAGCCGAACATTAAACACGCGTCGCGCGATACACAATTACTACTATCACGCGTGTTAGGCTACAAGCACTAACTTTTTTTTTTCAGACGGACAGTGATAAAATACACTACCCTTCCCCAGAGTTAGGTTTTAAAATCATAAAAAACGCTTATTAGGAAAGATAACAATAGATGGGTTTACGGGTGAAAACATAACAGTACCCAGACAGCACATCTTCGAAACAGGAGGTAGAAAATACATATTTTGAACGCAGCCACGTAGCTCTTTTAAAGTGGGAAAATTGGGTTCCTTAGGGCTTGCTGACAAATAATATGTAAAACGTTACGCAAATAGTCCAGGAATTAATAAATTATACCCAAAATAAAATAGTGAGGCTGCCTGACAGCATGAAATCATTTCTGCTCATAAAATTTTTTATAACGTGTTTGAAAAAACCTTACGTTACATAAATAGCCTACCATGTAAACTCCAAATTGATTGGAGCGCAACAAATGAAAGCCTAACCACGATTGGTCGAACTATAAATACTATCTTTCGTTGTTAGGGGAAACGGGAAAAGGTAACATTTTTTCAAACACTTGTCGAAACGTGGCTCATTGGCCAGTCTCGCTGATATACACACTTGGGAGCGTTAGTTCGAGACCACTTGTTTAAATGATCTTGATAAAGCAACAGTGCGTTGAAGCCAGCTCATAATTGTGTTAAATAAAAGCCTGGAACATAGGCAGATGGAAATTTGTGCCAGTTTGTGCCAGAATTCATTGCTAATCAACGTATCTGTGTTTATTCGTATGAATTGTGGGACAGTGGTCTTGATGGTACTGAGCAGCACTGGTCAGAGCTTTGCTGAATCCAGTGTCGGACAGCATACTCCTTGGTCCTTTTAGCTATCAGTGAGGTGTCTCCAGAGCCCAGAGGAGAATTCGAGCAGAGGAGTCCTTTCCTGCCGCCATCACGCCAGATAAGCTAACTTGGCCAGCTGAGCTCAACATTATGTCCCTCATCTTGAAATGAATTTGTAAAATTAACATTAGAGGGGGGAATTTAATTGTCTTAATATCAGGAACTGAGAACATCTCCAATACTAGTCCCTAAAGACAAAATATTGAAGTCATGATGACAAATACCAACAGAGCTTGAACAAAACAAAACCAGTATTACCTCATTTTACTACTACACACTGACACACATAGGATATTTGTAATAATATATGTCACTACTATATTCATATTGGTAAATTCTGTACATATAACTTGTAATTTAAATTGATTGTGATTCCTGATTCCCTTGTAGTTGAATCAGGACACATATTCATTCATGCCAGTAATGAATACATATTGTTATTTGAAAGTTATCAGTGCCTCCTTTAAGATATTCTCATAGAGTGTTATATGTATGTGAGTGTCACAGTGTTGTCAAGAGTAGTGGATTAAATTAAATTGTTTATCTGTCTGTTGTTATGACTTACACTTCATCATACACATACCCTAGACACATAACGTAGCGATCACACTATTCCAGAATAATTCTGACTGAGATATATAGATATGTGGTAGCAAGTAAGGTTATATATAATATACTACTCTTATTAGATATATATATACCTTCACAGCTGATCTCAGTCAGTACACTAAGTCCCTTATAAATATTTATAAAGGTTAGAGGCTGAAAGGGAGACTAAGAGGTTGCAGATTGAGGCTGACAAAGAGGCTAAAGCATTGGAAGCCGAGGAAAGAAGACAGGCTGCAGAAAGGGAAGAGAAGAAATTGGCTGCAGAAAGG
This sequence comes from Oreohelix idahoensis, assembly GCA_024509875.1. Taxonomy (NCBI): domain Eukaryota; kingdom Metazoa; phylum Mollusca; class Gastropoda; order Stylommatophora; family Oreohelicidae; genus Oreohelix; species Oreohelix idahoensis. Next base: position 28,845 of record JAMPIV010009047.1, read on the forward strand.
GAAGAGAAGAAATTAGCTGCAGAAAGGGAAGAGAAGAAATTAGCTGCAGAAAGGGAAGAGAAGAGATTAGCTGCAGAAAGGGAAGCAGAAAAGGAGGAGAAGAGATTACAAAGGGAACATGAGTTACGACTAAGGGAGTTTGAGTTTCAAGGCCATGCTCCTGAAAATGGTGCCAGTCCCTTTGCCTCTGATGCTACGGTTACTCAAGGAGCCTCAATCTCAGCTATGAATTTTCATTTAGATCATTTTGTTGAGAAAGACGATGATATTGAGAGCTATATAAATAGGTATGAGCTATTAGCTACCACGTATGGGTTGGAGAGAGAAAGGTGGAGCTTAAAGTTATCTCAGGGACTTCGTGGGGCAGCTTATGAAGTTTTTGCAAAAATGAGCAGAGGTGATCAGGAAAATTATGACATGCTAAAGCAGGCTCTTTTGTTAAGATATGAAAAGAATGCAGAGTTTTACAGGAAAAAATTTAGGAATGCTAAACTACTGTCAGGTGAAACCTATCACCAGTTCTCTGCACGAATAGAGACATACTTGGAGAAATGGACTTCTCTGGGGAAAACCCAAGATCTTAAGGAAATGGTCCTTATAGAGCAACTAAGAGAGTCCATGGCTCCAGACCTGAGAAAGTTTCTCATGGAACAAGGTGCAGAGAGGCTGAGTGAGTTGCTAAATGTTGCTGAAAGGTATCAAGCAGCTCAAGCAGAGGTAACAGGTAATAAAAAGAAACAGGTGGATAACTTTAGGGCACCACAGAACTTTAATAAATTTGATCCTAGGGATCAAAATAAAGGTAAGCACCAATTTGATAGGCCACGGTATGAAAATAAAAATAAATTCCCACAATTCGATGAAAGGAAATATAATGAAAGAAAATCTTTCAACCAAGGAAAAAGGTGGTGTAAGAATTGTCAGATGGACAATCATGACACTGACCGTTGTAGAAGGAAACCTCCTCATTTTGCTGCTATGACATCGGGGAAAAAGGAAAAGAAGGGCAAACCTGAAGAATTACAGGAACCATACCACCCCCCAGTGTGTGAAGATGTCATCTGTAATGGTGTCACTATAAGATGTTTATATGATACCGGTTTAGATTACGATTCCGTTGTGAGTTCTCACCTGGTGCAGGCCGATCAATACACCACAGAAACAGTGGAGATTCAAACTGCAACCAAGGATGTAGCTACCATGACACTTCCCGTCGCCCGAATAAAAGTGAAAACGCGATATGTGGAAGGAATCATAAAAGCAGCAGTGATAAATGAGCCAATCTACCCTCTAATATTGGGGTGTAGATATGTCTTCTTGGGGAATCCCAAGAGACCTGTGATATTGGCAACAGTGCAGACCAGATCACAGTCAAAGAAGGAGGAGGATAATCCCATAAATACTCACCCAGATGAGATGAGGAAGGCACAGGCTGAGGACAAAACACTCAAGCCATGTTTCAAGAAGTTGCCCAAATCTCATACACCTCCAGGCAAGGGAGAGTTTTATATGAAGAACAAACTGATATATAGGAAGGCTGGATCTGAATCCAATGGTCACGGACAGCTGGTCCTTCCCACTTCATATAGGACTAAAGTGTTGGAACTAGGGCATGCGATTCCCTTCAGTGGTCATATGGGAATCAGCGCAACAGGACAGCGAATAGCTTGTCACTATTTCTGGCCAGGAATAACTGAAGATATCAAACGATATGTAAAATCCTGTCCAGAGTGCCAACGAGTAGCACCTAAACATTGGACTGCACCAGCAACTCTGGGGGAAATGCCCATAGTGGGAACACCCTTTGAGAGAGTTGCCGTGGATCTTGTGGGACCTCTCACCCGAACCAAGAGAAGGAACAGCTACATTCTGACTCTGGTGGACACTTGTTCTATGTGGGGAGAGGCAGTAGCCCTGTCATCGATTGATTCAAAACATGTGGCTGAGGCATTGCTCACAATTTTCACAAGGTTAGGCTTTCCCAATCAAATCTTGACTGATAATGGCTCTCAGTTCAAGGGGAAACTAACTGAAGAAGTTTTCAGGATCTTCCAGGCCAAACACTTCCATTGTAGTGTGTATCATCCCCAAGGGAACGGCCAAGTGGAAAGATTTAACGGCACATTGATGTCGATCCTGAGAAAGTTGGCACACGAAAAACCAGATACATGGGACCAGTACCTGCACGCCGCCCTCTTTGCTTATCGGGAGGTACCCCATAGTTCAACCGGTATGGCCCCGGCAACATTATTGTTTGGAAGGCCAATAAAAGGTCCACTTGAAGCTTTGTTAAGAACGTGGACTGATGAAAAGGCAGAGGAAAACATTACATCTTCATACCAATATGTGAATGAGCTGACCACTCGGTTAAAAACTGGCTGGAAACTTGCCAATGAAAATTTGAAACAAGCCAGGAAGAAACATGCTGCCTATTATAACAGGAAGGCGAAAGACAGAAATTTGGCTGTGGGAGAGAAGGTACTGCTTCTTTTGCCCGGGAGTCAGAATAAGTTACAAATTGGATGGCAGGGTCCATATACAGTTCTAGAGAAGGTGTCTAGAACAAATTATAAGATAGATAAGAAGGGGAAAGAAAAAATCTATCATGTGAATCTCCTGAAGAAATATTTGGAAAAGAGAACATCAGGAAGAGACACACTTGTTGACCTTGTCCATCGCCATGGAGATGAAAAAGGAACCACTTTCATCATTTGAATATCCATTACACCCCTGTGAGACAGCAGCACAGGTGAAAATCAGTACACATTTAACGAAAACTCAGAAAGAGAGAGTGCAACAGGTTCTAAATAATCATGCAGAGGTGTTAACAGACCGACCAGGGCATACAAACCTATTGGAATATGATATGAAACTAATAGACTCCACACCTGTCTGTATGAAACCATATTCGATTCCGTTTGCTAAGGAGAAAGCTTTGAAGGAAGAGATAGACTATCTGTTGAAGGAAGGAATTATTTCGCACAGTGAGTCTTCGTATAGTTCCAGTGTGGTACTCTTAAGGAAGCCCTCTGGAGAACATAGACTCTGTATAGATTACAGGAGACTGAATGCTATTACAGAAGGACAGGTGGATCCATTGCCGGATACAAATCAGCTGTTTGCCAGACTAAATAAAGCTAAATATTTCTCAAAAGTGGATCTGAGTAAAGGATACTATCAGATTCCAGTAAAGCCTGAGGTTAGACCATACCTAGCTTTTAGTACCTCAGAAGGACACTATGAGTTTAATAGATTGCCATTTGGATTGAAGAATGCGCCTAGTGTCTTCTCTAGAATGATGAGAAAATTATTGGATCCTCTGAATAATCCCTGTATAACCAATTTTATGGATGATATCCTTATAGCAACAGAAACATTTGAGGAACACATTGACTCTCTGAACATGCTGTTTGATCGACTTAGGGAGGCAAAGTTAACAGCCCGACCAACCAAATGTTGCGTTGGATGTAAAGAATTGGAATTTTTGGGACACACAGTTTATCAGGGAAACATGACCCCTGACCCAAAGAATTTAGAGAAACTACAGAAAGCCCCGAGACCACAAACCAAGAAGGACGTGAGATCCTTTGTCTCATTATGTGGTTTCTACCAGAAGTATATCAAAAACTTTAATTCCATATGTGCACCTTTAACGGAATTGACACGTAAAGGACATCCAGATCGCATTACATGGACACCACAATGTGAAATGACTTACCAAGAATTGAAGGAACAGCTCACAAGTAAACCCATTTTGAAATTACCTGACTTAAGTCAAGAATTCATAGTAAGGACGGATGCAAGTAATATTGGGTTAGGTGCAACTTTACTACAGAAATCAGATGCATTGGATGGGGAATTAAGCCCAGTGGCATATGCTAGCAGAAAGTTGAATAAAGCTGAAATCAACTACTCAACTAGCGAAAAAGAATGTCTTGCAGTAATATGGGCAATAAAGAAATTCAATATTTATCTATATGGGAAGGCATTTAAGTTGCAAACAGATCACAAACCTTTATCGTTTCTAGCACAGGCTAAGCATGAGAACTCCAGGTTACTCCGATGGTCTTTACTTTTGGCTCCATATAATTTTAGCATCGAGTATATATCTGGAAAAACCAATTTGGGAGCGGATTTTTTAAGCCGCCATCCGTGTGATGAGAATCACCGTAAACCCCAGAAATAATAATAAATTTCTCTATGTGTATATAGAATAAAGGACTGACATATAATGTCTGTTTTAAGAGGGGAGGTGTCATGGAATATTCTAATCCACATATATAAATTATCAATTAAATATAAAGCCTAATAAATACATATAATAAAGAAAAGAGCAATGGTAAAATGACAGTGCTGTCACAAAGAATGTACTCGAAATCCCCCTTGTTTTCTGCTTCGTCTGCAAATTGTAACGCTTTCACGTTGATAGTAAAAGCTTACTGTATTATACCCGCTTTCTTCAATGAAACGTGTGCTGTATTTCTTGGAAAAACATTAAGAGGCAGACTGCGTAATGACCTAAATTTTAAATTCCATTCATGTCTTTTTCTACATTACGTTACCAAAACGAACGAACAGATGGACAAAAGGATAGCGAGAAGGGAGAGGCAGAAAGCCGAACATTAAACACGCGTCGCGCGATACACAATTACTACTATCACGCGTGTTAGGCTACAAGCACTAACTTTTTTTTTTCAGACGGACAGTGATAAAATACACTACCCTTCCCCAGAGTTAGGTTTTAAAATCATAAAAAACGCTTATTAGGAAAGATAACAATAGATGGGTTTACGGGTGAAAACATAACAGTACCCAGACAGCACATCTTCGAAACAGGAGGTAGAAAATACATATTTTGAACGCAGCCACGTAGCTCTTTTAAAGTGGGAAAATTGGGTTCCTTAGGGCTTGCGGACAAATAATATGTAAAACGTTACGCAAATAGTCCAGGAATTAATAAATTATACCCAAAATAAAATAGTGAGGCTGCCTGACAGCATGAAATCATTTCTGCTCATAAAATTTTTTATAACGTGTTTGAAAAAACCTTACGTTACATAAATAGCCTACCATGTAAACTCCAAATTGATTGGAGCGCAACAAATGAAAGCCTAACCACGATTGGTCGAACTATAAATACTATCTTTCGTTGTTAGGGGAAACGGGAAAAGGTAACATTTTTTCAAACACTTGTCGAAACGTGGCTCATTGGCCAGTCTCGCTGATATACACACTTGGGAGCGTTAGTTCGAGACCACTTGTTTAAATGATCTTGATAAAGCAACAGTGCGTTGAAGCCAGCTCATAATTGTGTTAAATAAAAGCCTGGAACATAGGCAGATGGAAATTTGTGCCAGTTTGTGCCAGAATTCATTGCTAATCAACGTATCTGTGTTTATTCGTATGAATTGTGGGACAGTGGTCTTGATGGTACTGAGCAGCACCTGGTCAGAGCTTTGCTGAATCCAGTGTCGGACAGCATACTCCTTGGTCCTTTTAGCTATCAGTGAGGTGTCTCCAGAGCCCAGAGGAGAATTCGAGCAGAGGAGTCCTTTCCTGCCGCCATCACGCCAGATAAGCTAACTTGGCCAGCTGAGCTCAACATTATGTCCCCTCATCTTGAAATGAATTTGTAAAATTAACATTAAGGGGGGAATTTAATTGTCTTAATATCAGGAACTGAGAACATCTCCAATACTAGTCCCTAAAGACAAAATATTGAAGTCATGATGACAAATACCAACAGAGCTTGAACAAAACAAAACCAGTATTACCTCATTTTACTACTACACACTGACACACATAGGATATTTGTAATAATATATGTCACTACTATATTCATATTGGTAAATTCTGTACATATAACTTGTAATTTAAATTGATTGTGATTCCTGATTCCCTTGTAGTTGAATCAGGACACATATTCATTCATGCCAGTAATGAATACATATTGTTATTTGAAAGTTATCAGTGCCTCCTTTAAGATATTCTCATAGAGTGTTATATGTATGTGAGTGTCACAGTGTTGTCAAGAGTAGTGGATTAAATTAAATTGTTTATCTGTCTGTTGTTATGACTTACACTTCATCATACACATACCCTAGACACATAACGTAGCGATCACACTATTCCAGAATAATTCTGACTGAGATATATAGATATGTGGTAGCAAGTAAGGTTATATATAATATACTACTCTTATTAGATATATATATACCTTCACAGCTGATCTCAGTCAGTACACTAAGTCCCTTATAAATATTTATAACATCCCACTTCACCACACTCTCTCACAAGCATACATGGACAAGATAAGTGAAAGACTTCCTGTGATGTCTTTGTTCCTGCTCTGACTTTCAACCTGCTTACAGAGAATTCGTTTATATTTATTGATGTTTATTTTTGTCGACATATCACCATCTCTAGCGCTGTGAATAATATAACAGTAAGTATGAGGGTCTTAGCAGCAAGATTAGTATCTTATATTAGTAAAAGTAGTAAAAATGAAATAAGAGTGGCAGGGAAAACATTAATAATAAGAGTAGGCATAGCTAAAATAGAAACAAATGGTGACTGTGTCAAGAGAAGTAAAAGTGGTACAACTAGAAAGATGTAGTACAGAAATCTGTGGAGATAATTACGGTAATTATATTGATAGCAATGATACCAGCAGTTGTAGGGAGTGCAGCCATAACCGAAATAAAAGTAGTAACAGTAGTGCTAAAAGTAGTGTGAATGGCAATAGAAGTAGTGAGAGTAGTGGTGGAAGTAGTGAGAGTAGTGGTGGAAGTAGTGAGTGTAGTGGTGGAAGTAGTGAGTGTAGTGGTGGAAGTAGTGAGTGTAGTGGTGGAAGTAGTGGTGGAAGTAGTGAGTGTAGTGGTGGAAGTAGTGAGTGTAGTGATGGAAGTAGTGGTGGAAGTAGTGAGTGTAGTGGTGGAAGTAGTGAGTGTAGTGGTGGAAGTGTAGGCTGTAAAGTGGAAGTAGTGAGAGTAGTGGTTAGAGTAGTGAGTGTAGTGGTGGAAGTAATGAAATTAGTGGTGGAAGTAGTGAAAGTAGTATCGGAAATAGTGAGAGTAGTGGTGGAAGTAATGGGTGTAGTGGCTGAAGTAGTGAGAGTGATGATGGAATTGAGGGGAGGGGTGGGGGTAGCTGTGGAACTGGTAGGAATAGTGGTGGAATTTGTGATATTAGTATTGGAAGTAGTGGGAGTAGCGGTTGAAGTAATGAATGTAATAATGAAAGTAGTGAGAGTATTGGTGGAAGTAGTAGGAGTATTTTTTGAAGTAGTGAATGTAATTATGAAAGTAGTGAGAGTAGTGGTTGAAGTAGTGAGTGTAGTGGTGGTCGTAGTGAAAGTAATGGCGAAATTAGTGGGAGTAGTGGTGGAAGTAGTGAGTGTTGTAGTGGAAGTAATGAGAGTAGTGGTGGAAGCAGCGAAAGTAATAGTAAAAGTAGTGAAAGTAGAAATGAAGATAGTGGTGCACTTCATAAAAGTAAGTAGTGAGACTAGTGGTGGTAGTAGTGAGACTAGTGGTGGTAGTAGTGAGACTAGTGGTGGTAGTAGTGAGACTAGTGGTGGTAGTAGTGAGACTAGTGGTGGTAGTAGTGAGACTAGTGGTGGTAGTAGTAGTGAGACTAGTGGTGGTAGTAGTGAGACTAGTGGTGGTAGTAGTGAGACTAGTGGTGGTAGTAGTGAGACTAGTGGTGGTAGTAGTGAGACTAGTGGTGGTAGTAGTGAGACTAGTGGTGGTAGTAGTGAGACTAGTGGTGGTAGTAGTGAGACTAGTGGTGGTAGTAGTGAGACTAGTGGTGGTAGTAGTGAGACTAGTGGTGGTAGTAGTGAGATTAGTGGTGGTAGTAGTGAGACTAGTGGTGGTAGTAGTGAGACTAGTGGTGGTAGTAGTGAGACTAGTGGTGGTAGTAGTGAGACTAGTGGTGGTAGTTGTGAGACTAGTGGTGGTAGTAGTGAGACTAGTGGTGGTAGTTGTGAGACTAGTGGTGGTAGTAGTGAGACTAGTGGTGGTAGTAGTGAGACTAGTGGTGGTAGTAGTGAGACTAGTGGTGGTAGTAGTGAGACTAGTGGTGGTAGTAATGAGACTAGTGGTGGTAGTAGTGAGACTAGTGGTGGTAGTAGTGAGACTAGTGGTGGTAGTAGTGAGACTAGTGGTGGTAGTAGTGAGACTAGTGGTGGTAGTAGTGAGACTAGTGGTGGTAGTAGTGAGACTAGTGGTGGTAGTTGTGAGACTAGTGGTGGTAGTAGTGAGACTAGTGGTGGTAGTTGTGAGACTAGTGGTGGTAGTTGTGAGACTAGTGGTGGTAGTAGTGAGACTAGTGGTGGTAGTAGTGAGACTAGTGGTGGTAGTAGTGAGACTAGTGGTGGTAGTAGTGAGACTAGTGGTGGTAGTTGTGAGACTAGTGGTGGTAGTTGTGAGACTAGTGGTGGTAGTAGTGAGACTAGTGGTGGTAGTAGACGGTGTACTAAGAGCAATAACAGAGAGAACATGAAGAGAAATAAGACGGAGGAATATACTATATAGAAATATAAGGACAGAAAATAGTGTACCAACAATGTAGTCTTCTTCGTCCTCTTCTTCTTCGTCCTCTTCTTCTTCGTCCTCTTCTTCTTCGTCCTCTTCTTCTTCGTCCTCTCAAATAATCGCCAGCTATCTCTTTTATAAAGCTGATAGTCTGTTTCAGGTTTCTCGATGAGAGAAATATACTAGAAATATTTCTATATCGTATATTCCTCCGTGTTATTTCTTGTCATTGATAAATATAAGCTCACTAGAACATCACCAGAGTTAAATGCTGTGTTGTTGTGTAACTCGTGGTTTGAGTATGGAATGTCAACTCGACCTACGCAGTGGTGTGTAGACATAGATTGAGAGTATAATATGCGAATGATAAGAAGAGTTCGTGGTGTTGACAAATGGTCTTTTTCTTACACTCATGTATGGCTGGAAGTCATCGACACCAACGACTGTGTACCTTTGCTACAGTTTAATTGGACGTACACACTCGACAGCACGGATAGTGACAAATCACAGGTTGGCATAATACATCATGGTACAGTGGATAAATGGTCTTGCAACGATACATGGGCACTCATGTAGAATAATAGCATAATGGACTGTCAGTAGACAACCACTCAGTATTGCCCATATATATATATCATCTGAGTTACTGACAAAGCACGTCAGATTATAAACAACATTCAAGATGGCTTCTAGACCTAACCTCGTCTAGCGAAGATTCCGTTAAATAATGTTCAGCACATATTTTTTTCATATAATCATATTGAACCGCTAGTAATGGGTTCTCATGTGTAGCAGTGATCTCTGGACTCATCAAGCGATAATACGGGGCATCCCTTTCTCTTCCTGATAGTCCTTAAATATGTGAATACAAGATGGCTTCTCTCGTGAGCTGTAACTCACGTTTGGATACAACTAGGAATCTGTATCAAAGTTAATCATACATTAAATGTTCTCATTACTTTGTAGATTCTATCATGAGACAATTGACTTCACTTTACAATATGGTGCTACTATGAATGAATGTCATCTTCATATAGTTAAATCTTCCCTTATTGAAAAACGATGGCCTCGTAAGAGTTCATAAGAAGTGCGTTTGTTTTACCTTGGTATCAGAAATATGATTCTGCCATTCCTTGGCAATAAGAATAAACACTGGGGTAAAGCATACAGGATAGGTCTAAACGTCTATCACTTTCCCCAACAATCTTGAGATCACTTTTCCCAGCGACAAGCCGATACAGAAAAACACAGCCCCATCATCAGGGCGAAGCCAAATCACACCTCTCTCTAGCGACACATCCGCCGAACAGCCCTTTGACCTTTCTAGCGACCAAAAGACCATATAGTTCGACTTAGACATGCAAAGATATTCAGATATAAGACAGACTCGTCCTACCCAGACAAACAATACACATAAATTCAGGCCATAGATACACTGAAGCAAGAACAACCTATTTCTACCCAAACAAAGAATAAATCGCAGTAAAACTGGATTCATCCGCGGAGTTCGATCAAAAGTGACGACACTCCTTTCAAGGGAAGTAACTCAATAATGACTTTTCCTTAAGCACTAAAAAGTATCTATTTTGTTTACAAAATATTTGCGAACATAACAAGCATACAAATGATTATATTGTAAGATATCAAAGACTGCACGTAACAGTCTTACCACACCTCCCGGGAAAAAAAATGGAACTTTTTTTTTTTTTGAAATACATCTAGGAGCAACGTACAATAGGCTCACAACGCATGAATAATGCGCAGATGAAAATATCAGGACTAAATATAACGCCTAATATGAGGCTAAGTCGACTTATGGAGCGACTGGTGAGAATGTATCTCATAAACTGAGAGAAATTATTTCTCTACAAGTAAATTGTTCCAGGAAGGTGTCATCAAAGTATAATACAGTTCTGGCAATTACACAATGCCTAAAAATTTCATACCATAATTTCGTATTATATATCTTAAATTTATGATTTATGAAGAAAAATCATCAAAGCACAGCGGTGAATAAACATCAATGAACCGCTAAGTAGTGATACAATCATTATATTATTAAATTACAAATGTGTATCTATCTTGATATAGAAAGGAACTATTATAAACTAGACATATCTATGTGGAATCATGTGGGCATCTTGACAGAATGTCTGCCATCTTATTATCTGATCCACGAATAGCTCGCACAGAGAAATGAAAAGGTTGAAGAGCAATTGCATATCGAGTAGACCTCGAGCTCTTCAAATTCTTACTCTGTATAGCAGTAAGAGCTTTTTGGTCGGTTTCTACTATGAAATGTGCGCCTAGAAGGAATCTCTGTAGTTTGAGGATCGACCAAACCATAGCTAATAGCTCACGGTCTAAAACCGAATAATTCCTTTCTGCCGCATTAAGTTTTCTGGAAATATACATTACAGGATGCAGAGTTCCAGAGTACTCTTGCATTAGTGCCGCTCCAATCCCAGTGGATGAAGCATCACTACGAAGAACAAATGTCTTATCTTTAGTAGGTAACACTAAAATAGGTGGTGTTGAAAACAATGTTTTAATCTTATCCAAAGAGCATTGGCATTCCTGAGACCAGTGGACCATATTAGGCGAACCTTTCTTTAAAAGTGTAGAAAGAGGTGCCATGATAGAGGATAGATTCTGAATGAATCTGCCATAAAATTGAATAAGACCTAACAGACTTCTCACCTGTTTTTTAGTCTTAGGGATAGAGATGTTAAGTATCTTACTAGTATTATGGTCCTCTGTCTTTAGGAAACCATGACCAACTCGGTGGCCTAGGGAAGAAATTTCGCTAAAACCAATATAGGCTTTAGAGGGTTTCGCTGTCAGGTTGTGCTCGCGCAAAGTAGACAGCAATTCATCTAACCCTGAATAGTGATCTTCCCAAGTATCGCTGAAAAGACAGATGTCGTCTAGATATGCAATGACATCTGACCGATAAGATAGGATTCGGCGCATCATGCGTACGAATGTAGCTGGTGCGTTCATAAGACCGAAAGGCATAAAATTCCATTGGAACAAACCTCTAGGTGTTGAAAAAGCCGTGAGAGGTTTGGCGCGTTCGGATAAAGGAACTTGCCAATATCCTTTAGACAAATCAAGTTTAGTGAAAAAATGAGATTTGGAGAGTCGAGTAAGTAGCTCTTCCAGTAAAGGCATAGGTTCGGCATCGAACTTCGTTACTTGATTCAATTTGCGATAGTCAACGCAAAGACGTATGTTATTGTCTTTTTTCCGAACAATAACCATCGGCGAAGAGTATGCAGAGGTGGATGGTTCGATTATTTTCAAATCTATCATCTCATCCAACTCTTTCTCGACCTGTGCTTGAAAATGTATAGGGATAGGATAAGGTCTAACCCTAATAGGAGTATGGTCAGTTAGAACAATGTCATGTTCAATGACATGAGTTTGTCCAGGGATGTCAGTGAGTACATCCTGAAATGTTTGCAACATAGTTGAAACTTGTCGCTGTTCTCCTAGAGACAAATCAGGAGAGACAGTAACGTTCTTCCATGATTCACTAGAATGAAGTGGGATCATTGGAAGAGGAAGATTTACATCTGAAAAACTTGTTTCCTCATCCTGTATCACGGACAGTGATGAGTAATGACCATGTTGTACTGGAGAATTGTCCGTTGCTTGGAAAATGGGTTGCAAATAATCCGGACGTTCATGGAATTCAGTAAGCATATTGATGTGGAAGGTTTTATGCTTCCCATCAATATCGACAATATAGTCGACATCGGAAATTTTCGATATTATATCGTACGGACCTTTCCAAGAAATAAGTAGTCTGTTTTCCCTACAAGGTAGTAATACAAATGCTTTGTCACCAGGACAAAGTTGTCGTAAGCATCTCTTCTTATTGGCAAATTGCCTTGCCTTCTGTTTCGCAAATTCAGAAGAAGAAGTTGCTAATTTGCATGCTTCGATAATCTTTTGTCTCAACGCGATGACATATTCGTAGGATGACTTTGTGTCATCGTCAATATTGTCAGCTGTTATGAGATCATGAAGCAACGACATAGGGCCACGCGGACGCGCGCCAAAGACGAGTTCAAAGGGAAAAAAATCCTGTATGTTCATTGGGGACCTCTCTGTAAGCGAAGAGGGCCGCAGGTAAAACTCTGTCCCAGTCTTGAGGATGATCCTCAGTTATCTTCCCTAGTAAGTTTTTAAGTGTTCTATTAAGGCGTTCGACCATCCCATTAGACATTGGATGATAGATACTACTTAAAGATCTATCTATCTGCAGAGTAGACATTACTTGAGACATGGTATCTGATATTAGTTGGGTGCCATGGTCTGACAATATCTCTCCGGGGAACCCCAGACGAGAAAATATAAGCCAAAGGGCATCTGCAATATCAGCAGTAGTAATGCTCTTCAGAGGAATAGCCTCTGGCCAACGTGTGCACATATCAACACACGTCAAGATAAACTGATGTCCTCTGGCAGACTTGATCTTAAATGGACCAATAATGTCTATGGCCATTTTTTGAAACGGCCGAATAGGAATGTCTGCCGCCTGAATGGGTGCAGCATGCCGTGGACCTTTGGATTTAACTTCCTGACATACTTTACAAGATCGACAATAAATCCGTATGTCCTTGTTTACCAATGGCCAAAAGAAAGCCGCAAGGACTCTTGACTTAGTACGGAAAAAACCCATGTGTCCAGCACACTGAGAGTCGTAAGCGTGCTGCAAAATTTTAACTCTCAAATTCTTGGGAACCAGGATTTGAGAATGACTTGACGTAATGGAGTCTTGAACCATACGTACAAGTACGCCATTCTTCTTTGTAATCCACGATTTACGACTTTTGTCTTTATTCGGATCACCTTTAGTTGCAAGAATGAAGAATTTTTTCAGAGTGGGATCATCTTCTTGCTGTTTTATAAACGAGTCACGAGAAATTACCAAGGGATCATCTTGGCTATGCTCTTCATTATCTTCAGTAGATGAAGTTTGAGGCATATTAAGAGCCTGAGCTCTAGTGACTACAGCGTTAGCAATCTGCATGTTTTGCCTTTCCCACGCGGAAATTTGTTGCGGAGTGCATTCTTTGACTCCATGAATGCGACCGATGATGAGGTCAGCGATCGGATTCGGAAGAAGACATGCATGTACATCTCCTGTAAAGAAAGGAGTAGCAATCCTAATGATAGCAGTAGAGTATTTCTCTAATGTGCCGCCAAATGTTACACATTTGACTACTTGTCCAGTGGCACGGGAAGGATCTACGAGTGACTGCCTAACACCAATTGTGGTTTATCCAGAATCAAATAGCACTGAGACTGGATTGTTATTTACTAAACCCTTATGTAAGACAAGAGAACCTCTTCCATCATGCGCGACTGATGCAGGAAGAGCAGGAAGAGGATGGCCGCAGCTTAAAGTAGACACTGTGGTTGGCTCAAATAATGTTTTGCATTGGGGGCACTGAGATGCTCTCCCAAAATCAAAAGCGGAACATGCCATATTATTAGCGTCATTATTGTCTTTACTCTGTTTATAGGCTTCATGGGACTCTTGTTGTGCAGAGTTTGCCTGAAAATGTGGTTTATGTCTTCTGTTTTGAGATCTACCTCGGTTATTATTACCTCTGTAGTTATTGTTACCTCTATTGTAACCCCTATTTGGGTTTGAGTCATAGTTCTCTTGGTTACCATTATCATATTCATTATAATGAGTATCTCTGTAATTGCGATCTTGTTGACTCCAAGACGGATACCTCGGATAGTTTCTATAATTACTTCCTCTATGGAAATTGCTATAATTGTGACCACCCCTGTGTCGAGAGCTATCAGCTCGTCTCCAGTTCTTTGAAGAAGAACCCTGAAATGTCTGGTTACCTTGGTTTTGATAACTATTATGGTTACCTTTTTTATCAAATCTGTTTTGAGGTCCCTGAAATCTGTGTGAATAATTGGGATTGTATGGTGTTGCTGAAGCAACTGGCATACTCTCCTTAATCTTAGTGTTGCCAAAAGTCACGTCGGGGTGTGCAGTGACATATTGGGAACAATATTCTTCCATTTCCTTTAGAGATTTGGGTTTACGCTCATGTATAAATTCAAGGAATGGTTTGTTAACACATGACATAATCTTATCTCTGAGCAACAAATCCATAAGTCCTTCATACGTTTTTTCTGTTTTAGAAAGCTCAATCCAACGATCAACTGTGAGACGTGCCTTTGCAATGAATTCTGAGAATTCTACACCTGTCTCAGGCACCATCGTCTTAAACAAAAGGCGATAGCCTTCCTCACTTAGCTGGTTTTTTTTTAATCAAAGCAGCCCTAATGACATCATAATTATCCTTATCTGCTTCTCCTACAAGGCATAATCTAGTCAGAGATTCACCTTTCAAGTTTTCTGCTAATTGATTAGCGTATTGTGATTTATCCACATTATGTGTACGACAAGAACGTTCAAATCTATCCAGCCAGAATGTAATATCGTCACTGGACTGATTGAACGGTGGAACCTTAACCTTGTAAGTAAAAGGTTTACCATTACCACTAGATGCCTGATTAACATTACTCATACTTGTCAATCTTAATTTCTCTAACTCAAATTCATGTTCTCTTATTGCTTTTTTTTCTTCCGCTTCTCTGTCTAATCTTTTTTGTTCAATTTCTCTGTCTATTCTTTTTTGTTCAGCCTCACTGTCTAATCTTTTTTGTTCAATAGCAGCAGCAGCTTCTCTTTCTAATTTTTTTTGTTCAGCTTCAAATCTCCTTTCCTCCACCTGCATCTGCAATTTCATTTGTTCAGCAGCAGCAGTAGCTTCTCTTTCTAATCTTTTCTCTTCAGCCAGAGCTTTTCTCTCTTCTGCAGCAGCTTTTTTCTCTTCAGCAGCAGCTTTTTTTTCTTCTATTTGAAGTTTTCTCTCCTCTGCAGCAGCTTTTCTTTCCTCTGCAGCAGCAGCTAATGTCTTGTCAAATTGAGCAACTTCTCATTCTTCTAATTGTTGACCAGTCTTATCAAGGGCTTTCCCTTGTATAATGAAGTATTCTAATGTAGACATGATGTCTAACAATAATACTAATCACTTGAAACAATAATAATACCACAAGTTCTTAATGACTTGATTAATCAGCACACTATCCCAATATCTGTGGGTCACAAGCCTTAATAAGGTCTTGTATAACAGTAATAATAATCAAGTACTGGTTTATACCATAATCCAAGTGCAGTGCACAAGCAATAGTGTCTTATGAAATATACCTATATAAAACATATGTCAACCAACAGAATACATAAAGTACAAATAAGACTGACAATACGAAAACGTTTGCAGAAATCAAATAAATCAAATAGGGAAATCAATGAAAGTAATCACTGAATCTGCAAAGGAATAACAACACAAATGACGTCACAGTATATGAATATAAATTGTGAATAGAACTGAAAGATAGAAAAGGGTAGACCAACAAATTACAAACAAATCAAAACAAAACTAAAGAACAAAGAAATATTACAAACATAACAATAATTACAGTCTTCACAGCTAACACAAATAGCAACTAGTTGTTGCAAGCAAATTTCCAATTAAGGAAATTGCACCTAAAGAAAACGCCCACAACGGACCCTCTATGACGTGGGATATTCTGTTGTGAGGACACCGCCCAACCTAAACACAACCCGCTGACATATAAACTAATATACTATACAAACAAATAAAATGTAAACATAAATATATAAATTATGTGTATGATAATATGTGTTGCAAAATAGGCTCAGTTTTACAGTAATGGCAAAGTTATTCTTATGAAAATAAATAAACTGCCACTTTATTGAATTACAAATTCTGGCCTTAAATATTAAAGTTCAACACAATAGCAGAACATAAGAAGATCCATCGATGAAAGTAGGGCTTCTTAGTTCAATAATACTGTCTTCCTGTTAATATTGACAAGAATTGATCCAACTGTTCTGTGAAACTCTGTAATGTCTAATGTAAAAATGTCAACAACGCTGACCTACATACTGCATTCACTTGACAGGTCACGTGACGAAGTGTTGACAAAGAGCAAACTAATACTGTAAGTGTGTCGTATCAGCCACAGGAAACGGTCTGGTATCGGTAGTCTGTTGACTTCTCAACTTCTGCGAGGTCAAACCCAGAAAGCTGGTCCACCAGTTGATAAACCTCTAGGTGTGTGCTGGAAGACAAAGGTCAGCAACGACTGTGTACCTTTGCTACAGTTTAATTGGACGTACACACTCGACAGCACGGATAGTGACAAATCACAGGTTGGCATAATACATCATGGTACAGTGGATAAATGGTCTTGCAACGATACATGGGCACTCATGTAGAATAATAGCATAATGGACTGTCAGTAGACAACCACTCAGTATTGCCCATATATATATATCATCTGAGTTACTGACAAAGCACGTCAGATTATAAACAACATTCAAGATGGCTTCTAGACCTAACCTCGTCTAGCGAAGATTCCTTTAAATAATGTTCAGCACATATTTTTTCATATAATCATATTGAACCGCTAGTAATGGGTTCTCATGTGTAGCAGTGATCTCTGGACTCATCAAGCGATAATACGGGGCATCCCTTTCTCTTCCTGATAGTCCTTAAATATGTGAATACAAGATGGCTTCTCTCGTGAGCTGTAACTCACGTTTGGATACAACTAGGAATCTGTATCAAAGTTAATCATACATTAAATGTTCTCATTACTTTGTAGATTCTATCATGAGACAATTGACTTCACTTTACAATATGGTGCTGCTATGAATGAATGTCATCTTCATATAGTTAAATCTTCCCTTATTGAAAAACGATGGCCTCGTAAGAGTTCACAAGAAGTGCGTTTGTTTTACCTTGGTATCAGAAATATGATTCTGCCATTCCTTGGCAATAAGAATAAACACTGGGGTAAAGCATACAGGATAGGTCTAAACGTCTATCACTTTCTCCAACAATCTTGAGATCACTTTTCCCGGCGACAAGCCGATACAGAAAAACACAGCCCCATCATCAGGGCGAAGCCAAATCACACCTCTCTCTAGCGACACATCCGCCGAACAGCCCTTTGACCTTTCTAGCGACCAAAAGACCATATAGTTCGACTTAGACATGCAAAGATATTCAGATATAAGACAGACTCGTCCTACCCAGACAAACAATACACATAAATTCAGGCCATAGATACACTGAAGCAAGAACAACCTATTTCTACCCAAACAAAGAATAAATCGCAGTAAAACTGGATTCATCCGCGGAGTTCGATCGAAAGTGACGACACTCCTTTCAAGGGAAGTAACTCAATAATGACTTTTCCTTAAGCACTAAAAAGTATCTATTTTGTTTACAAAATATTTGCGAACATAACAAGCATACAAATGATTATATTGTAAGATATCAAAGACTGCACGTAACAGTCATGTTCTGTCTTTTATTGCTCTTAGTACACAGTCCACTGGGTTGGAGAAGGTCATGCTACCACCCTGTTCCTCTTATGGAGCTGACAGATTTGGAGTACATGTTTCAATGTGTGTTTGTCCTTCCCTCATGGACACACATCTGTTTGTCCTGCCCTCATGGACACTCATCTGTTTGTCCTCCCCTCATGGACACTCATCTGTTTGTCCTCCCCTATGGACACACATCTGTTTGTCCTCCCCTCATGGACACTCATCTGTTTGTCCTCCCCTCATTGACACACATCTGTTTGTCCTCCCCTCATGGACACACATCTGTTTGTCCTCCCCTCATGGACACACAACTGTTTGTCCTCCCCTCATGGACACACAACTGTTTGTCCTCCCCTCATGGACACACATCTGTTTGTCCTCCCCTCATGGACACACATCTGTTTGTCCTCCCCTCATGGACACACATCTGTTTGTCCTCCGCTCATGGACACACATCTGTTTGTCCTCCCCTCATGGACACACAACTGTTTGTCCTCCCCTCATGGACACACAACTGTTTGTCCTCCCCTCATGGACACACATCTGTTTGTCCTCCCCTCATGGACACACATCTGATGCAGTGAAAGTTGTGAGGTCAATGAGCGAGGCGGAAGTGACGAGACAGGTGAGGGATTGTTATCTAAGACTTGGGTAGATGATCATGTATAATAAACAATACGTTATCGCGATATCCAGGTGTTCTTTCTCGAACATTGAGGAACTTGCTGCAGGTGTGGGTGTGAGCCATGGCGAGGGTGTATATGTGAGTTGAGCAGTGTGTGTGTGTTAGACAGTGAGTGTATGAGTGAATTGAGCAACAGAAGAAATATGGTGAGCGCACTATGTCTTATAACATTGAATTGTTAATACTTTGAATTTACTTGGATTGTCTAAAAGCTTTCTTTCATACATTAGTGCAGTCGTTCCCAAACTTATCTCCGAGCCATACTTTCGGAATTACAATTTTCTCGCGCGACACCGCATTTTTTATTGATAAGAAATACCTTCCACACACACAAAAAAGAACTCTAGCAGTACTTTATTCATAACATAGAACACAGCTACTTTACGATATCATCATGAGACATCGAGAAGATATAAAACAATACAGCTACCTAAAAACATGATTCATTCACAAAATATACAAATTCAATGAAATGTGTGAGCTTGTTTTTGTAGGGTAATCTCATTTATATTAGGTTCTATTTGAGACAAACAAATTCTCATCTCCTCACCAACACAAAGAAGCCTTTCTCTTTTCTGGTCTTTGATGTTTGTCAGAGCTGAAAACCCCTGTTCATAACAATATGTCGTGAAGAACTGTAACTATTTGATATAAAATCTGAATAAAATCTGAAAAATTCAGGAGAATTCAGTAAGTTTCTAGACATATATTTGCCATATTATATCACAGGTAGCAAAATAAATTAAAAGACAAAATAAGTAAATGACCTATATCTTTATTTTTGGCACATGAATTTTTTGAAAAAATCTCTTTGATTGTCATTGAATCTTCCGGCCACACCAGCCACACCGTTTTAGAACCACTGCATTGGTGCGATTACAGCTAATTTGATTATAAACACACTCTGCGTTTGTTTTTGTCTTTTTTGCTCTTTTCTAGTTTTCTTTTGTTTGTTTATTGTGTTGCTCCTGGTATGGTCTTTCTTCTGGGGACTAAATATTTTCGTGTTATTCGCTTATTTGCATATACATAATTTCGCTGAGTGTGACACAATAGAAATATCACTTCCAATTTCTCTCTGGGCGGCACATTACAAGAACCATTTGTTTCAGTTTGACACAAACATAACTTCTTTTTTATGTGGCATATACTACAAGCACCACTTTTTTATATGGCATATTACAAACATTACTTCTTTCTGTACAACACATTACAAACATTATTTCTTTCTGTGTGACGCATTTTAAACATTACTTCGTTGTGTGTGGTACGTTAGAAATAGCACTTCTCTCTAGGGAATACATTACAACAAAACAACAATTTATTTCAATATTTCTTTTTCTTGTTTTTCTCGCATCCCTCCCTTCCCTCTCTGTCTTTATCTCCCTGATGTTCACACTCACAGATAATGCAGTTGGTAGCCGAATACTCCAAACCACCACCATTTATCACTCTTATCTGTTAGCACGTGCGGTGATACTAGTGGAAAGTACCTAACGCATCACAACACACGCGCGTGGTCACTCACAGTATTCAAAACGATGGGTGTTCAGAAAGAAACCCCAACCCACTGGGTTACTTTGTTGATGCCCTGGGCAATGCGTGTTAATTAGTAAACGAGCAAGCCACTCGCCAAATATGGCGGGAAACATTTATGTTTTGCTCTTTCTGCTTCATGTCCTGATGAAGACACTCAATTCTGCTGTTGTCATATAATGCATTTCCATATTGCAATAGAAGTAGAACAATGACATGGAAACAGTGGCACGAAAGCATAGAAGCTTCATATATTATGCGCAATGAAGCTTAATTGACTAAATAAACAAATATATCATGTGGACAATTGTTCATGCTTAACGCGAACTGGTTAGAGTAAATTGGGCAAATTCAAGAAATTTTGTCACAGAAAAGCAACAGAGGCAGGAATATTTCTTTAAAAAAAAAACGCCCTCAGTCTTGAAGAACATTGGGAAACTATTCGCATTGTTTGAATAGGCGCGCAATTTAGTTGCCAGGCCGGCATGCGCAAGGAAAAGATTGCAAGTTTGTGGGGACAAATGTGAGAGAACCTACCGCTAAGGCAATTCTTTATATGTGGAATGACAAAAACAAGTATTAATCATTGTATAATAGGGTTTTTTCATGTTTCTTGACTAAATCCAGACATTATTTATGTTAAAATACGACTAATATGAAAAGACAATGAAATATATTAAACATAATTATTAATGACTACTGCAATATAGCGTCACTCTCCAGTCTGCTCAACTGTAAATGGGTACCTGGTTCTACTCTCAAGTTAGGGAAGGCAAAGGCATCGAGGAAGGGAACTGGTCACCCCACCTCTCGACACTAGATTTGGTATATTGAAGTCTCTAACACTTCACTCCCATACGGCAGTATCTGTTAGGGCACTACCTTTACCTTTTTCACTGCCATAAATCTGGCCAGTTGTCGTTATTAACAACGAATACAGGCATTATAATACCAACATTATGAATACAGGCATTATGAATACAGGCATTATGAATACAGACATTATGACTACAGGTCTGGTGAATACAGGCATTATGAATACAGGCCTGGTGAATACAGGAATTATGAATACAGACATTAGGAATACAGGCCTGGTGAATACAGGAATTTTGAATACAGACATTATGAATACAGGCCTGTGAATACAGTGGTTATGAATACATACATTATGAATATAGGCCTGGTGAATACAGGACTTATGAATACAGACATTATGAATATAGGCCTAGTGAATACAGGCATTATGAATACAGACATTATGAATACAGGCCTGGTGAATACAGGCATTATGAATACAGACATTATGAATATAGGCCTGGTGAATTGTGACGTGTAATGGAAAAACAGTCTACAGTAATCTGACAGCCTATTGTAACCTCATAGCTTCTCTGTGATTTGCTAGCTAAAAAACATGCATTATACTGTCTGTCTTCACTTACTCTTTCGTCTCGCCTCTTTTCTTTTAACACGAGCTAACACAGTGTTTACAAACTTCGTGACCTGTCAGTCATAACAGGAAAGCAAATCAGGTTTGTTTACCTCGTCCACTCACGATAGCTTCATTTGTCAATCATAATACCTCTCAGACAGACAGCACGTGAGAAAGACGAAACACAGACCCTTTTGAAGTTTTACTTAAGGGAAGTTTATAATCCCCTGTGCTATTTGATCTCGAGACACGGGCATTTTAAAGAGTAACCTGTCAGCCGTAAGTAAAGTCTCTGATATCGGTCAACAGCGCCAGACGAGAGATTCTGGTAGCCGAATCGTAAGCTTTCATCTTGAGCGCTAGTTTCTGAATTCTTCGTTCTCACAGTAGCGTGAAATTAACAACATTAGAGATCAGAGCAATCTAATGATATATAAACTGATGTTTTCTTAACCCAACTATCAGAAGTTAGTCCGAATTTTGAATATTCTGGCGCGCAGTCCTAGAACCCAAATCTTGTGGATATGGTGTATTAGTGTTCGTGGAGAGTTTCATTCTGTATTTTCTGGTAAAAGGATAATAGTGCTAATGATTTAAAAAGTGATAGCTTTTAACATTTATTCTTCACTTAGATTTTTCTCGCTAGTAACAAGAGTGAAATAAAGTAACGCGTAGCGATTTCATACCAGATATTCATTTAAAATGTTAAATCACGCTACCCGCTACCCACATACCTTAGACAGTAATTATGTTAACAGTGTAGGCAGACGCAACACTTAATCTCTATAGGAGAGAGATAAACCCGACGGTTTAGCTGACCGGACTGATAGGCATTAAAGCGACTGATAGTGGGAGTATAGAATACACGTTATATTTCATTCTGTATATTTGTTATTATAGTGTCTATTATTTTAATACCATACGACAAAACTAACAGACGCCGACAATTTAATAGCTATTTAATGACAGTCGATCATTGTTTAGGGAGCGCGTATGGAGAAATTAAATAATAATTAACATTGTACGCTGACCGCCGGCGCGAGCAGGGGCGGGCGAGTTAACATAACTCAGCCCGACCGAACTCAGACGCCAGTGACGTCTGCTAGCGTGTAGGCGTAAGGAAACAGCGTGTGCCTTTTAAACATAGTCAGGACTGACGGAGTGGAGAATAGATCGTCTTGTCCCCCCGTCTGTGTGTATATATAGAAGTAGCATTTTTTCCATAAATGTTTTCTTGTATTCTTCGCAGACCTGATCACGAGGGCGTCCAGCGGTCTTCTTCTGTTTGTTACTTTTCTCCTGTACTTGGCTTGTGCGTTACCAATTTCATTTAGAAACGTGCACTCGCCAAATGGTATTTGACAACAATAAAATGTAACCACTGGACTTACCAAATCCAGATTTATATTTTTACCAGCCACAGTGGTACATATAACATTATTTTCGTTCCCGACTCCTGACAGTCGTAATTCCAGTGGAGTATCTCCCTAGATACATACGCTGTGCAGAATCAGCGCTCTAACACAGAGTTGGCCGATAGAAGAACCATCATCATCACATGTAACAATTTTTTAGCAACCAGATGTTTCCGAATACTGGAAGTATTTTCCCCGTGAAAGGGTGAACCTCAAGAACTCTCACAGTTTTCACTATTTGTAGTAACACTTATATCCAAGAGAAGCACAATATTAGGCGTTCACCTCACTAGTTAGTTCTGGGATGAACTGGGGCCAATTTGGATCTGCGACAACTGGGGTGACAGAATATTAAGTGAAAGAGATAATATATTCATGGACTAATTCTATTACCAAGGGATATTACAGACCTATCATACCAGGCAATTAGGTAAGAGTGCGAGAGTGGCCACTGTTTGAGAGAGTGTGTGAGTATTTCCCTTGTTTGCTGGAAACTATCCATATATCTGATTTGTCTAATTTATTTTTACTTTAGTGGGTCTCACAGAGTACCAGTACAGTTCATTCTGTAACATAGTGCTAACCTTCAACCCTTGGGTTAATAATGTTTGGGTTTTTTTCTCCATTCGGGGAGGGTGCACTTTTTCAGCTTTATTTCATATGCATGTAAATGACTCTTTGATCTTTTCCTTTAGATATTTTGATGTTGTCGAGTTTAAATGATAATAAACTACAAAGAAACTTACCTTTGTGTGTTGGTCAGACCCATACTCATTTATCCGTAGTTTTTCACGTTTGTGTGTCTTGTTGTCACATAGCTGTGTGTGTGTAGACTGACTTATCTATTCTTGATAGGGGGAGAAAAAAGGGGGGGGGGGGCAAAGGCTGTCTGGTAATAAAGTACAGTCGTACGGACAGGCTGGAGGAGATAGCCTAATCACTCCAGAGACATATCTTTCTCTCAATCTACCACCTTTGAAATCTATTTTCTATACCTTTTCTTGCGTATCTGTCGACATCCACTCTACTTAGACGGAACAAATAAGACAATTAAACTTCCGTACGACATGAATACAGGCATTATGAATACAGGCCTGGTGAATACAGGCATTATGAATACGTGCATTATGAATACAGGCCTGGTGAATACAGGCATTATGAATACATGCATTATGAATACGTGCATTATGAATACAGTCTTTATTTATACAGGCATTATGAATACAGGCATTATGTATACATGCATTATGAATACAAGCATTATGAATATAGGCACTATGCATACAGGCATTATGAATACAGGCATTATGTATACAGGCACTATGTATACAGGCATTATGTATACATGCATTATGTATACAGGCATTATGTATACAGACATATGTATACAGGCATTATGAATACTGGCATTATGAATACAGACATATGAATACTGGCATTATGAATACAGGCATTTTGAACACACCCATTACTCCTATATTTGGCCACATTATCTTGACGACTTTTCCTTTAGCTTCGTTATTCTTATAATTGTCTTTCGCTTTTTATTTCGGTTTCACTTGCATGCAGGAATGCCATCCGTCTACAAAATCTGGAATCTAGACACCCAAACATTGACTGCGACCCCAACAATAGCAAATATTGCTGCATTAGTTACACAGTCAGGCCATTTTATTGTCCAGCAGGTGGTATGCTCTCCGTTAGACGTTACGACACGTCAGGACTCGAAAATAATATCCTGTCATACGTTTAATTAGTCCTAGTAAGTCGCGTATGCCTAACTCGATGACAGTCTGTATTCTCATCATAAGGATTTAAAAAAAAATTATATTCAGTACATCTTTAACTTGTTATATATTTAGACTATCACTATCGTTACTGATTTATTTATTTAATCTTTATTTGTTTATGATCACGAAATCTTTTGTTTTATAATGTTTCAACAAAACTACGGCCCTTCACAATTCCGTTTTGTTCACCAAATAAAAGTGATGGTTTTGGCCATCTTAATAGAATTGATCCCGATTAATTACTAGTTCACGTATTTGCATCTTATTTTATTTGTATGTATTTGTGGCAATCTTTTTTTTTCCTGTTTAACTTTTTGAGCATTGCTGTCACATAAAGAATGGGTTATTGTGCTAAGTGTTTGTGATTCTCCCTTCATATGTAATTATTAGATTTTTAATAAACTTTGTAAACGCAAGACATAATATTAGTTATAGAGCCCGAGGCGAAAAATTCAGGGTTCGACCGAGGTATAGAGGAAAACTACACACAGTCATAAATGGATGCTTGCGATTAATAGAAGGATTGAAGTGATGTTACAAGATGACTGATGTGGAACTGATGACAAGATGATTGATGTGGAACTGATGACAAGATGACTGATGTAGAACTGATGACAAGATGACTGATGTAGAACTGATGACAAGATGACTGATGTGGAACTGATGACAAGATGACTGATGTAGAACTGATGACAAGATGACTGATGTAGAACTGATGACAAGATGACTGATGTAGAACTGATGACAAGATGACTGATGTAGAACTGATGACAAGATGACTGATGTGGAACTGATGACAAGATGACTGATGTGGAACTGATGACAAGATGACTGATGTGGAACTGATGACAAGATGACTGATGTAGAACTGATGACAAGATGACTAATGTGGAACTGATGACAAGATGACTAATGTGGAACTGATGACAAGATCACTGATGTGGAACTGATGACAAGATGACTGATGTAGAACTGATGACAAGATGACTAATGTAGAACTGATGACAAGATGACTGATGTGGAACTGATGACAAGATGACTGATGTAGAACTGATGACAAGATGACTGATGTAGAACTGATGACAAGATGACTGATGTAGAACTGATGACAAGATGACTGATGTGGAACTGATGACAAGATGACTGATGTAGAACTGATGACAAGATGACTGATGTAGAACTGATGACAAGATGACTAATGTAGAACTGATGACAAGAGCAAGACATGTACCAGTGGAACAAGAGATGACAAGGAGACGTTGGAGATGGATTGAAAACACATTGAGAAAAACCTGATGACAGCATTCCCAGGCAGTACATCTTCTGGAATCCTCAGGGAAAGAGAAGTAGAGGGAGACAAATGAAGAAGAGAACTGGTGACAGACGTGAAGGAGATACAGAAATATTTTGAGCTGATGGCACAGGACAGGGAGTCTTGGCATACATTTCTTGAAGGCTAATGCGTCTTTGAGAGATGAGGGGTTATGATTGCCACGGGATAGTCTTCCCTATTCCGCAGTGGTGGTCAAACTATGGTCAAACTTAGCGTATAATGATTAGGGTATTCACAGGTTTCAACCTTCGCTCAAAATTACTCTTGGCAGAAATATAAAGAAAAGAAAGATGCATCTACATCAGGGAGCCTCACATGAATTTTAAGAAAACAAGAAAACAACTGAGATCATCTGAGCTGTCATGAACTTTTTATCTCCCCGCCTCTTCTGTAAGCAAAAAAGAAATTTGCTCATATTGTCAGAGCCCCCAACTGAAAAATATTACTTAAAACATATTACTTAAAAGCTTTGGATGGTTATGAATTTAAAATAACTGAGTCATAGGGGTGCAATTCACTCAATAATGATTAAATCAACTATCAATTTGTATTTATAAATAACAAATGTAATAATCGATTTGAGTTAACAAACTCGAAAATAGAGTTCCTTAGAAAAACATGTTTTCATCACTGGTAATGACTTTAAATTGTTTTAAAAAAGTTCTTCTGTTGGGCCTGACTGTAATACTTAACTAGTAGATGTTTACGATAATTTGTTTTTGGTGTTGGATTCGGTCACTGTTGGTTCCCAAGGGTGTTTTTGACTGTTCCGTCAATCGTAACATTATGTGGTTTTTAGCATATCCGTGACGGAAATGCTGGAAGTAACCACTCCAACTGTCAAGGCAAGTGTCTTCCAAACCCATCTGATGTAGGCGTCTAGCATACATTGCTGATAACCTGAACCACAGACGTGCACCACAAACATGTACCACAAAGAGAAAACAAATGTTTCTTCTAAGTTTAGGGTCTCCTGGCATGAGAATCAGGCGCCCTCCGCTTTCATTCGGCCGCTTAATTTTCCTCAGAAACTGTACCCTCCCTGAGCAATAATGTTAAACCCAGTGAGTCAGATGAAAGTGCATTTGGACAGCGGAAAACGACCATTGCATCATTTAAACATGTTTGAATATACAAATGAACGTATTAAAATGTTAATATAATAAATATGTACACCAGGGTGTCATAATTATCTGCTTCCTGCTCCCCATGGATCCTGGAGCTACCTCTGCTTTTGGATTCCTTGTGAGGTAACCAGCACGAAGCAGTCACCAGCTCTTGCAGTGGTGGTTCATGAATACAATCATTTTATATGCTGAGGTTGCCAGCCTCGTATGAACCTGTACATCCACAAGCAATTTATACATGTTAAATCAAAAATATAAAATGAAAAAAATGTACACATTTCACTTTACCCCGATTATTGGGGATGAATTTACAGACTTCTTGCTCAGGAAAAACTTCCGAATAGCGTTAGGCCACTGGTTTTAAGAGGCCGTCTTACAGATAGTCGGAGTATTATTTTAATTATAATCCCACTGATATGCTGTATGTAGGTTCCTAGGACTCGTGGTTTCCAGTACTATAGTCGAGTTTTCTTTCTCTCTAATATCAGAAGATCCTCTAATACTTGGTCCTGTCCTTATGTTGCAATCCTCTTTCTATTCGTTATCTTGGCTGTTTGAAATGCCTTCTCGACGAGATAGAAACGCAGTGAACTAATCTTAATATGTTGTAGATTATAAGCATTAAAAAAAAAAACTCCAATCAGAAGTGGTTTATGTTAGCATTATCATGTCAAACCAACCATCATCAAGGCGTCTGATAATGCTATGGGTTTATCCCCCATCCCTCTCATGTAGAACATTCTACATGACACTATAAAATATGTTCTTTACATGTCATTGACAAATGCATCTGCCTGTCTTTCATGACCATATGAGGTCTTGCTTCTTCTGTTTTACCTGTCATGTTTACAAACTCACTACTTCACAGATCTAACATTAAAATCTCCTCCTAGATGTTTATTTCCTTGTAAATGTTTACCACAACAAAGCCCGTCTGTCGGAAGTATTACTTCTGTGTCTTACTCTTCAGCAAGATGGTCATTTCCTACATCCTAGTGAGATCTGCCGCGTATTGTATCAAGTCATGTTTGCGATCTCGCACCTTATCATTGGACAGCCTGGTAGCGTGTATCGTCTGCAGACAGAAAGTCTGGATTAATAATAGGAATGTTGCTCAGTGCAGATGTGACTAAATGTGTGGGCTCTCTTCTCCTCTCCGGCTGTATTCAACTACATTTGTTGTGCGTACTGAATTAGGTGCATTATACCTTTATTAGCACTCTCTTTTTCCCTGTTGTCATTGTTGTTTAGTTTCACGCTTCGATGCATGACAGGGCCAGACAAGCGTATCGCCCAACCCTGAAAGATTAATTGAGTCCCTGAAACGTGATAATACCACATTGACTTCAGGTAAATGCGGGCACGAAGTGTTTGCTTAATATTGCATAGTTACTTCCGACTCGACAGGAAAAATGTAAGAAGTTGTAACATAAACATTACCAAGTGCGATGATATAAGTGCGATGATATACATTGATACACCGATCCCATTTGTAGTATTTGTATAGTTAAAATAATGTAGAAATAAAAATTAGTGGAGTTGTGAGGTTTCGTCTTCGCCCCGCCTGCAAACGCATCGGGTATGGTTAGACAGTAACGACGAATAAATAATACTATCTTTCCCTAACGTCCTTGAAACTATTTAGAGCATTGGGACACGATCAATCCGGTTTTCATCTGGAGGGGAGAGACGGAAAATGATACATTGACACGCGTTGTTTGGAAGCAAAAAATTGAAAAATACGCGCGACATTGGTTTTGGCAGATTTGAAAATGCAATGAAAAGCCAATACTTGTTCGTTTCATAGGCACGCAGTTTGACATATATAACCACACACACAGCGCAGTGTCTGCCAAGTAGCGTATTTTTCTGACTTAACGACTTGTGGTTTCGGTTTGAACAACGGGGAGAGGGGACAAAATGGCGTATTTATATAAAAGTAGAAATTGCCAAATAATATGGAAAATATATGGAATTCATTATTACTGTGAATGGGGCCATAAAACCTAATTAGTTTGATAGAATGTGATCTCCTGATAAATATTATGTTACAATTTTCAAAATTGCTCCATTAATACTAAAGATATTGACAAAATACTATATTGGTTCGTACAGACTGACAAGCAGACCCTCGGTTTTGCATTCACTATCGGTGACAATTTTTTGCACGCGTTGTTGAAGTGAGGCACTAAGAGGGAGGGTCAAAGTCCAAGTGGGGAACTTTAGGAATGAGAGGGTACATGTAATCTGATTGGGGGAGTTTGAAAGAGGGAGAGATATTATTGGGAGGCTCAAACTGAATATTGTTGTTGGTAGTGTTAGGCCAAAAAGCAAGTCTATTTTTAACTAACGCCAAGATCGGACGGACCGACCGACAGAGGTACACAACTTTAGTGTGTAATTTTGGCTTTATTTTTCAAATTCAAATCAAAATTGGGGGTCGTCCGATCTCATTGGCCAACACATTTAATATTACTGAAAACTTAGAAGGCTCGTCGCCATTTGCAGAAATACTGTCCCTCAGCCAGGACGATGTACTGAAGTATGAATTTTAACTAAAATTAAAGTAAATACATAAAAATTTCATAGTCAAGCCGGCAGCAAAGCTGAATCTGTGCCGTGGTCATCGTTCCTGTGTTTATTCATTGAATTCGTGGTATGGCAGAAATTATTTATATTTTATTTAAAAATGTGAGTGAGAGATACTGCCAAATGAAAAATATTACGACAGTAAGTACATAGTCGAGGTCCCTAGCTGACTTCTGCAGGGCCTAGAGGTTGGTTTATCCTATAACAAATTACCAGAGATGTAGAATACACATGTTTTCTTAGGTGGTCAGGTGGAAACATATCACCCACCTTATTGTATGGAAAAAAGAGATTAATGATAATATGGCAGATCCAGGGCAGCCATTAGAGGAGAGGAATGTGAAAAACAAAACTGGTACACCTTGTTATGTGGATGAGTTGGGTTGGTCAGATAGATTTGACCCAGGTCTTTTATTTTGCATGTATTATAATTTGTGGAAATAGTAGATTAAACCTGATGTAAACAAGGTGTTACATGGTTTTTTGTCTGGCACTAGTCCGGTGCCAGATTTCTGAGTGGTGAATTTGAGAAGACTTTGTATTCCAGTAGTGATAGGTGTACACGCTGTCTACCCTATTACTTTTGGACAAGTACAACAGTGGCCGTTGGCCGGAGTGACAACTGACAGCTACTACATGGGCTAGATAAGTATATAATCTGGTACATGATCGTTCATCAACGAAAATTAGTGTTTCCCTAACTGAAATAAATAAAACTATTTCCACTCAAGAAATTAAAATTAAAAGTTGTGAAATAAAGACATGGGAGTGATTACAGAATCCCGACCCGCCATCCAGTGCTAGTTACCAGTAGTATTAGAAATTTATTAACACCATTATTAGCGTTTTTTAAAATATGTGTTTGGACAAATTGTCCCTTTTGTTTAATTGAATTACCTATCTGTATATAAATTGATTTCATTTGAGTTGAAAGTCCTGACCAGAAGAATACTAGGTTCAGGACAAAATAAAATTGTAAAAAATAGTTTAATACCAAAATTTCAAACACGGTGTTAGTTCATTTGATCATAGACATTAATATTTGTTTATGTGTGTGTGTTTTAGTATTAAATTACCATCACACCACATGTTCATAACCCTAGACACTAGACGTATCATCATACATACTAGTCAAGAATAAGTCTGAATGAGATTATAAGGTGGTAGCAGAAAAACTCCCTGAGAACTCACCCTAATAATTGTTATACTCAGGGGCCTTCACAGCTGACCTCATTCACTACAATATAAATACATAACAACAACAGTTCATAACATCTAAATCCACCACACCAAGAATTGTCGGATGTAGCAACTTCATATACGGATGACTGTTTGAAATGTTCAAACGAATGAGTCATATAGAACACTACATGAGGAAACGTTTTCATAATATAAACTTTAAATGTATTTGCTGATATTTGAGACGCCAATAAACAACCATGTGATAGGAAGATTTGTCAGAGCGCCATGCAGGAAGCGTGGGCCGAGAGTTACGATATAACGTAGAACATTTAGCCGACACTGCATTCCAGAAATTGTCAAAGGAGACATCTAGGATCTTGCCACAGGAAAAAAATAGAGTCAGGATTCTGAATTTTCAGGAACGGAAAAAAGTATTAGAGCATCTTTTCTCCAATGGAAAAGAAAACTCACAAAAATTAATACGGAACCGGACTCCTACAGAAACTACTCACAAGTCAAAGGGGACTTCTAGAAAAAGAAATAACATCCCAGACGTGTGTTCGAGGCATCTGTGTTAAGTGGCCAAGACTATTTACCTGAGTAAGACGTAGTTACCCTAGTACTAGGTTGAGTTGTACATATTTTTATACTTCGAATTTTACTGGTTTACACTAGCTAGGAGCGTTAAAGATTCATGCGAGGCTGGCAACCTCAGTATGTAAAAAGGATACATTCATGAACCACCACAGCAAGCGCTGTTGATTGCTTCATGCTAGTTCTCACGGAAGAACCAAAAGCAGAGGTAATTCCAGACTCCAAGGGGAGAAAGAAAATGGATGATGATGACATCATATGTATATTATCATTTGTAATGAGTTGTATGTATGTTTAAAGTTGTTCCTTCAGGCACACGCCACTTGCCGCTGTCCAGTTGAAATTTTTTCATTACATTAACTGAAAGAATGGTGATTTTGTTATCACATCCCCTGAGTTATATGATATAAACTCAGGGAGAGTACACATTCTGATAAAAGAATCAGAGACGGACAGTGGGGACAGGTACCTGATCTAAATCTAGGAATGTGTTCTTTTATTCCCTCTAAAGTTGGTGGTACGGACTGGAGAGACCATTTAAGGTTCTACCCACGCTACCACCTGTACTAGTCTGTGGTTCGAAGCTTGAGATCGATACGTGAAACCTACATCCCACGGATAATGAAGATCCTTTCATTGACCGGAAGCGGTTACCTACGGAATCCTTTGGAGACTTGCACTTGCCACAGAGACGAAGTGACAGAACCAGCAGCACCAACATTTCAGCAATTTGGATGCTAAGTTATACGTTTAGCAGGCCACCTCAAAAGACTATATTTTCATCTCCCGAACCGAGATACATGATGAACCATAATTTCTTATAATTACCATTTCATATTTCCTTACATTTGTTTCAAAGTAATTGAACATTAAATTTGTTTATGTTGATTTTGACAAATTCATAGTTGAATTAATCATTACAGAGAGACAGGCATTTGTATGATCCAGAACCTCTAATGTGTGCGTGTGTATATATATATATATATATATATATATATATATATATATATATATATATATATATATATATATATATATATATATATATATATATATATATATATATATATATATATATATATATGTGACGGTGCGAAGACGATGTGTGAAGGAGAATAGGTATTTGTGTGTAATGTTGCCGTAACTCTCTCTGGCCTACTCTCACACCGTAGACCATACCGACATTTAATTCCTCAGTCTAACATTACACCTTTCTGGCCACACGGTCACACACACACACACACATACACACATATATATATATATATATATATATATATATATATATATATATATATATATATATATATATATATATATATATATATATATATATATATATATATATATATATATATATATATATATATATATATATATATATATATATACTGAAGCACATTAAAAACGCACCACCTGTATAATCCAGGAACAGAGTGTGAAATGTAAATATAAGTGTTTACAAGTTTACATATTTGGAATCTTTATTCATTTTCCTATGAATCCATGCTGGTCATTAATTTGTACATTTGATTGTTATGAAATTAATTGCATTCTGTGCAGGCAAGGGAGAAAAGCAAAAATACAAAAAAATGCACGTGCGTTATCCTGCTGGAGAAGCTGCAAGTCTGGATAAATTGTGAACGCAGGAGCAACCAGTGCATCCAGAACCTCATCTCGATATGTCACAGCATTAACATTTCCACGGAAGATGTGAAGAGGCAAGCGATGGTGAAAACTGAATCATCCCCAAATGTGAATACTGCCACCTCCAAATCGGTTGACACAGCAATCTGCAAAGCGCTCTCCACACCGTCGCCAAATCCGCATACGTCCATCAGCAAAGGATATGTTGAATCTGCTCTCGTCTGTGAATAGGACAGCATTCCACTGCAGTCTAGTCCATCTGACATGTTGCTCTGCCCATTGCAGGCGCTGCTGACGATGTCTGTGAGTCAAGTTTGGCCCAACATAAGGTCGTCTTGCAGTAAGGCCTGTATCTCTGAGTCGTCGTATGACTGTCATTCAAGAGACTTGCCCATGTCTACCCACTATTGCTCTTGCTGTTTGACTTGCCGGGAGAGTATGATTCCTTAGGTAACTCAGCACAATATGACGATCTTGCGCAGGGGTAATAACTCGTGGTTGGCCACTCCGAAGTCTATCCCGAGCACTGCCAGTGGTTCCGTAACGTTCATTGAGACGTACAATAGTGCTGTGGTGGCAATTCATCCTTCTGGCAATGGCCCGCGAGCTCATTCCGGTCTTCAACATACCAATGGCTCGTTGGCGGTCGTTTTCAGATAGTCGTGGCATTTCAAGCACATGTACTGGGTGTTTTGTCTCAACGGCCTTTTTATACCGAGTATACTGCCACAACGTGTACACATTTTCAGGGTCATAGCTGTTGGGAATCGTGTTGCACGTGTAACTTTCATCGTTTTCATGTAGTCTGTACACAAACCCGTGGGTTGAATCATGCACTTTCCATTCCAGCAGCCATTCGCTCTCTACCTCTTGGCAAACACGGGGAAAATCCATTCCCACACTTTTTTTTTCCAGCTTCTCGGCATCAGTATATATAATAGTGGTGCGTTTTTAATGTGCTTCAGTATATATATATATATATATATATATATATATATATATATATATATATATATATATATATATATATATATATATATATATATATATATATATATATATATATATATATATATATATATAATAATAATAATAATAATAAATTCTTTAAGCACCAAACACGGCGCATAAGGCAGAAACCAGTGCTCTCCAGGTTGTTCGTTGTGACGCCACTCCTCTTAGCTCTTGCACATTATTTAGGCCCAACGTTCTTTCTTCTCTTATTATTGTTCTTCTGAGTGTTTCTTTTGGTCTTCCTTTTTTCCTCTTACCCTCAGGAACCCAAGTGAGCGCCTGTAGTGGTATTCTGTTGTTTTGCATTCGTAGGACATAACCGATATATGACCATCGTCTTTTCCTTATATAGTCGGAGACATATTTCTGCCTAGAGTCTTCTCTTATTTGTCGATTAGTCTTGAATTCTTTCCAACTGATGTTCATGAGTTTTCTAAGACATTTGTTCTCGAATGTATTCAGCTTGTTCTCCAATGATTTTGTTATTTTCCAATTCTCACAGCCGTATGTTAACACTGAGATAACATTTGAATTAAACAGACGAAGCTTGGTATGTATATTCAATGATCGTAATTTCCAAATGTTAGATAATCTATTGAAGGCGCTAGCTGCCAAAGCAATTCTAGTATGAATTTCTCTTGTTGTGTCACCATCCTGAAACATTTTACTGCCTAAATAATTGAAACTTTCAACTTTCTGTAGTTTTTCCCCGTTCAAGATGATATCAAAGGTCTCATTAGAAAAGTTCATAGCTTTAGTTTTAGAGGCATTTATTTGGAGACCTATTTTAACCGAGAGATGACACAAATTATTTACTGCTTCTTGGGATTGTCTGGGTGTTGAACTTAAGAATGCTAAATCATCTGCGAAATCCAGGTCCCCCAGGAATTTTCCATTTGTCCATTTTATACCTAATTGTTCATTGTGGGTATAGTTTCTCATAACCCAATCAATAGCTATTCCAAAAAGTAGTGGTGACATAATACAGCCTTGTTTCACCCCTGTTTCTACTGTAAACCATTCTGTATTCCCTTTATTTGTTCTAACACAACATCTTGCATTGTAATATAGCGCTTCGATTATATTCACATATTTTGTTGGAAAACCATAGAATGTAAGTATCTTCCACAATGATGGGCGGTGTAGACTATCAAAGGCTTTTTGAAAATCGACGAAGGTGATAATAAGTGGCGATTGCATTTCCACTGATTCTTCTATAATTGTTCTTAGCGTGAATATTTGATCAATACATGATCGTTTCGGCCTGAAACCCGCTTGTTCTTCTCTGATCTTTTCGTCAGCATGCAATTTAAGTCTTTCTAACATCATGCAACATAATAATTTTCCAGGTACTGATAATAGAGATATACCACGCCAGTTATTACAGTCTGATAGATCACCTTTCTTCGGTAACTTTACAATAATATTGTCTTTCCATTGTTGTGGTGGTTGTTCTTCTCTCCATACTTCATTTATAATATCTAAAATTCTCAAGAGGTTGTTGTCATTAACTGCTTTAATCATTTCCCCTGAAATTTCGTCAACTCCAGCAGCTTTAAAATTTTTAAATCTTTTAACGGCTTGTTTGATCTCGTCCAGCGTGAATTCATCGCAAGTTATTGGCAAGATGGTTGTGGGTGTTTCATTATTATATTACTGTTGGTGGTGGTCTGTTTAGCACCTCCATGAAGTGCTCAGCCCATCTCTTCATTTGTTCTTTTTCTGTTGGTATTGAATTCCCTAATTTACCTTTAACAGGTGTTTCCATTGCAGTAGGCTGGTGACATAGTTGTTTTTGTAATTTGATAAAGGCACCTACTATTACCAGTTCTTACAGCATTTTCAGCTTCTACGGCCAGTTCATTGATGAAATGTCTTTTATCTCTTCGAGTTTTTATCTTCACTTCTTTATTTAACAAGTTATAAGTTAGTTTGCAAGATTCAACTGCATTATGTGTACTTGCCGCTAGTAGTTTAAGTTTTGCTGTTTTCCTTTCTTGTATTTTATCCCAAGTATCTTCTCTCATCCATTTTTTCTTTTTATGTACTAGGTATCAGGTGGTCGCTACAGCTGCTTCTGTCATTGCTGTTCTCAGTTGTTCCCATTTAGTATCGATTGTCTTGGTGGTGATATCGTTGTCAATTTTGCCTAAAGCATCGAAATAGTTGTTCATTTTGACATTATATTCCTCCTTTATATCATTTGATTGCAGTCTGTGTACATCTATTCTTCTATTTTTATTCGGTTGGTATAACTTCTACAGTTTAATTCTCAGTTTAGCTATGCAGAGGTTATGATCGCTTCCGATCTCTGCACCTCTGTATGCTCTGACGTCTTGAAATGATGAGCGAAATTTTGCGCTTATGCAGAAGTGATCTATCTGGTTCTTAGTTCTGCCATCAGGTGAATTCCATGTTATCTTGTGGATATTCTTATGTGGAAAGATGGTGTCTGCCACAACGAGGTTTGATATTTCACAACAGTGGCCATATATATATATATATATATATATATATATATATATATATATATATATACAGTACTTTGCAAAAAAAATGGCAGTCATATTGCTCAACTAAATATGCTAAAATCTAATTAAATATGCATGTTCTGCCCCAAATTTGCACTCCACTTAAGTGAGCAAACACTACCAAAAGTAAACCAAAAATTAGCGTAGAGTACAGTCCCTTGATAATGGAGCAGACGACAATTTCTAATGCTAGTGGCAGAAAATGGATACAAAGTCAAAGTGTATGTTAATTTCACAGCTTTGGAATGAAGGAAATCAAACATGTTCCAACATTTCTAAAACCTTGAACATTCCTGAGCGGACTGTCTACAGAGTTGTGAGTAAATTAAAAGCAGGTAATGGAATCGAGCGAAAAGAAGGTAGTGGGAGGCCAAGAATTTTGGACACAAAGGACCATCGGCGTCTCGCCCAAATCGTTCGGCCTGGGCCAATGAAGAGTGTAGAAAACATACGGCAGCGCATGATCGAGTCGGGAAGCCCAGAGGTATCTAATGCTACTGTAAACCGGGTGCTACACAGGATGAATTACACAAAAAAAGCGGGTAATTTCGTCACCATTGCTCACAGAGACTCACAAACAGATGCGCTTGAACTGGTGCCACGAAAACAAAAATTTGTCATGGGACAATGTGATTTTTTCAGATGAATGTTCTATTTGGTCTTATCCTGCTCAAATAAATATTTGGACGAAAGACTCTGTAACGCCTGTGTACCAGCGACCGAAACATACCCAGAAATTCCATCTTTGGGGAGGGGTGTCAGCAAGAGGTGCCACTCCACTGTGTGTTTTCACAGGAATTCTCACGAAAGAAAGGTACATCGACATACTAGAGGGACGCCTTCTGCCATTTATGCAGGTCATGTACCCCGAGGGGTGCACATTTCAACATGACAATGACCCAAAACATACAGCTCATACCACCAAAGCATGGCTACAAGAGAAGAATATGATAGTGCTGAAGTGGCCCAGCAAAAGTCCCGACCTAAACCCAATTGAAAACGTTTGGGCACTACTAAAGAATCATTTAAAAAAGAGTTGACTAAGAGACGTTGAACAATTGAAGAAGGTAGCAGAAAAATACTGGGACAGTCTGACTCACAATTACCTACAAACACTTGTGGGAAGTATGCCTCGCCGCATCCAGGCTTGCCTTGCTGGAGAAGGCAACATTATATTGTACTGAAACCACTGTTAATAGATAGGGGAGATACCAATCTTCCTCTGGACATACACTTTTTTTTATTATATATATATATATATATATATATATATATATATATATATATATATATATATATATATATATATATATATATATATATATATATATATATATATATATATATATATATATATATATATATATATATATATATAATAAAAGGGATTTTGCTGAATTAAATCAGATGGGGCTTGAACGTACAAATCATTTATATCCATCTTAACAAAAGGCGGCGGGTCAGATACAAAATTAACGTGCTAAGACTCATTCAGCATTGTTCTTGACTTCTGAAATATCTTGTCAAACTCCCACAAGGTAGAAGCATCATTATCCTTCTATCAACAACTCTACCAAGAGTAATCTTGTGCAAAGGTAGACACATTTGAAGACCCACATTAGATACTCTAGGTTTTGGCCACTGTTAGACCACTACTACAGAGCAAGGGGAGGCAACCCGTGACTATAGACTCTTACTCTGTCTGGAGCTAGCGATAAGCGAAAAGTAAATGTGGCAAGTTCGCTCCTTCGCTATGCGTCAACGATAACTAAGGAGAGAGGTGTGACAAGATGTGATAAGAAAACTTTGAACGATGAAAGCGAAACAACGATAAGGAGCGGGTGAGAAAAAAAAAAAAGGAAGGGCACAGAAGAGAAAATGAAGAAGGTTAAAAAAAATGTAACGATCGAATATTTGACTTGTCACATTGATGATGATGATGAAGATTGTGATGATGATAGCGGAAAGGGCAGATCCGTGGGTACATGACGTAATAGGAAAATAATAATTAAAAGAATATAGTCTAAACACAAAGAATATAGGATTGCTGTTGGAAGTGGGGGGTTTCCCCGGTAAGAGAAATAGCGGGATATATAACATCACACAGAGAGAAGGGAATTGAACAACAATTAAAGTGTTAAAGAATACTGTAAAAGATTGTGAAATGTTGGCACTGGACAAAGAGGCGTAGCGTAAATGTGTTGAAGAACAAAGTTCCGCAAGAAGCTAAAGCTTAATTGTTTCATGAAAGTACAAATAATATGAAAGTACAAATAACATGAAAGTACAAATAACATGAAAGTACAAATAACATGAAAGTACAAATAACATGAAAGTATGGCCATGCAGAATAGTGCAGTCTTCCATGAAATGAAATTATGCCGAAAACTGTCCTTACACATTTTGTTTGTGATAGCCGGACGATCGCGGACAAACTATTATTTATAATTATTATTTTCTTAATGAACGTTACTGCACTGGTCACTTAAACATCAAGGTTGTTCCCAGAGAGCATAGGTCAGACTAGTAGCCGCTTCCTGTGAGTGCCGGTCTCTGCAGGGTGAAATCCCTACCGCTGAAAAATGTTCGCGCTTTCGTGCCAAATCTTTCCGGAAGTATCACTTAGTGCCGTGATAAGAAAACATCCTGCGGTTGATTCCCCTTACCTCCCGGACAAACATTTTCATAATCAGGTAAACAAAACGCGCGTTGTGGTTGACCTAACGGACAAGCACAGAGAGAGAGAGAGAGAGAGAGAGAGAGAGAGAGAGAGAGAGAGAGAGAGAGAGAGAGAGAGAGAGACTGGGCAAATGATTATGTAAACAGGTTTATTTAACACGGCTGGTGGTCGAATGTCAAAATGTGACACGGTACAGATAGCGTGTACGAGCGAGAGAATATTAGACAAATTACTTCAGGATGTAGATCACGTGCAGCTAAAAGATAAATAATAATGGAGAATGCTGTCGTTAGACCGTTCAAAACCAAACAAGTATGTTGGATGAGACGTTGGTCGTAACTGTATACTGGTACAACTACAACAGTAGTTGTCGCTGGTGATGGCCTATGGAATGTTATCAAGAAGGTCTCCACAAACTGTCTCGTTAAGAAAGAAAGAGACCTATTCGAGATAAGGACAAGAAGAAGGGAACACGAATGCTCTCCACTAGATAGTGTTTTCTAATAAATAATGGAAGGTGTTCTATTTCCCCACGACCTTACCTTTTGCTCTCAGATCTCGATAAAGAAAGAGCCCCCAACATTATCTAAATGAAGGATTTTAACCATATGTAAATATTTAACATCGACAGCACGAGTGATACATTAACCAAATAGGTAATAATCAACGCGGCTATGCAGTTTATTAGATAAATATATGCACAAATAGGGTTAATAGAAAATAAAAAAGCTGATGGTGAAAGACCATTCCCACACACACACACACACACACACACACACACACACACACACACACACACACACACACAAACACACAGATGAGATGTAAATAATCAATCAATACCCTTTATCTCTCCAAGGAGCACAGGCCTTCAATAAACACATGCCAAGTCTTTCTGTCCCGTGCCATCCGCTCAAGTTCTTTCCATGTTTTCCTCATCATTTTCACCTTTGTTTCCAGTTCTCTTCTCCATGTGTTTTTTGGTCTACCTCTGCCTCTCTTTCCCTGTGGATTCCAAAACAAAGACTGCCTTGTAATGCTATCAACAGGTTTCCTCAACGTGTGTCCTATCCATCGCCAGCGTCTTCTTTTTTACTCTTGTTCCACTGGCACTTGTCTGGTTCTTGTCATCAATTCCACATGTGTGACTTTGTCATACCATTTCAGTCCTTCTATTCTACGCAAGCATCCGTTTATAAAAGTCTGTAGCTTTTTGGTTGTTGTTTTTGTTGTTCTCCATGTCTCAGAGCCATACAATAGGACTGACTTCACATTTGAGTTGAAGATTCTTATTTTCGTGTTGGACTTGATTTTTCTCGTTTTCCATATGTTTCCCAATTCCATGAAAGCTCCTCTTGCTTTTTGTATTCTTATTTTGATATTGTAGCCGTGTATACCGTGATTTCTTCGGATACAGACTATATTCCAATAAAAAGACGAAGGAAGCACAGATTAACATATAAATTAATATAATATGAGAAACAGAAGATAATTGACATAAATTTTAACTAGGGTAGCTTCGCTTCGGTTATGCCATAGGTAGTCATGTGATCTCCCTGACCAATCAGGAGCTCAGTATTGTTCTGCCGGCAGGATTTAGAACGGGACGCCATTCAGTGAGGAAAAGATAACGAACCCCAGCAGACGT
Organism: Oreohelix idahoensis; assembly: GCA_024509875.1. Lineage (NCBI taxonomy): Eukaryota > Metazoa > Mollusca > Gastropoda > Stylommatophora > Oreohelicidae > Oreohelix > Oreohelix idahoensis. Next base: position 70,048 of record JAMPIV010009047.1, read on the forward strand.
GTTTAGTCTAGCGCTGTAAAATTCTTAGTTGAGGAGATCAACTTCACACTTATTTATCAAATGTGCATTCTAGGATGTTGTGTGATTTTGTGTTTCGAACATTTGTAAGTATTGACTACAAATAATTACACTTGGTTAATAGATCACACAGCCATAGCTACAGCAGACTTAGGTTCGAAGATCCAATGAAAATGAAACTTAAAGCCTTGCTGAGAAAGAATGCCCCTTGAATTGGAAAACATTAAACCAATGGATTCCCACATGATTCAAAAGAAAGCTTTTGAATAAGGAACTATGCTGAAGAGCCGGCAGTATATTTGCAAGGACAGAATCTAAATACCCAACGTAGGAACACAGTAGAAACGAGGAGCTCAGTCATATTCAAAATGAAGGTTTAGAAAAAGGTGCAAAAGGGAATTTAGCACTAATGAAATGATACCAGATGTTTTACACGAATTTTGTACATTGCTGTAAATATGCAATTATCAAAGACTTTGTTATATTTGACCAAATTCAGTTTTTCAAGTAAAGGCTATTAAAAGTTATTTCTACGAAAACCAATGCTGTTGAAGAATCAAATACTTACAGTTGGCCATCATGCAAATAAATCAATCCATCCTAAATTAATCGCTACATGTACATAATAAATAAAACATATCTGCTCTAACCCAAATCATCTTAGAGGATCGTCCCCGAACCTGGTAAACTCCTGTAAGACTGTAAGAGAGCAATTATTAACTCTAGCGGACAAGCTAGTAACTAAATCTGTCACTCTCTGCATAAACAGCAACCCCCAACTACCTGCCCCGGCCACAATATGACTGTCTCAATCCCGTTCTAATCCTAAACGGTAGTGTAAGTTGTCCTTCATGAAGAACTCTACATGTAGATGTCAATTATGTAGTTAGTTAAATATGAGAGTGAACCTATGTGAATAGTTAAATGTGGTATATTAAGTGTTACTACACTGATTTCCAATCTACACTGTCTATGTGTCTCTCAATTTTCCTCCACCGTATGATCATACACAGGTATGCACAGACTGTCCAATGTAGGTGTATGGTATGTTATGTGGGCTAACTCCAAGACGAGAACGTATCGATAAAACTTTTGTATACTACTCGTCAAAAGTCAAGGGCCACCCTATTATTTTCAATACACTTTTATATAAGCGCATAGAATGATTAAATGAAGGAAGTTTTTAGTAAAAATGGGTGCAATATCTTCTTCTGACAGTCCTCTATGCACGTTAAGCATAAAAACAACTCACCGACAACCATGGTGATTACGTGCACTTTGGTTTGCTGAACATAAATTCACATTTTTAATCTGTTTTTTCAAACTTCCGTACAACCAAACCGGTGAAGTAATCGTGCTGATTGACATTCCACGTGCAATGGCGACATTTCGTCAACAGAGTTCACTCTTAATTTGTTTTACAATCAGCAGACTTAGGGTAGTTTCATCACTTGCAAAAACCATGCCACCGAGAAGAAGTCTTGACACCTTACAAAGAATGAGGGCTATAGCGTGGGTTGAAAGTGGTTTATCTGTCTGTGAGGTTGCTAGACGGCTTGCAGTGTCACACTCTACTATCCAGAGAATTTTGGAGAGATTTCAGGAAACAGGAAGTGTGGAGCATCGCCACCGGCCAGGTCACCCTAGATGCACCAATAGACATGATGACCGGTACCTCTTGTTGTCAGCCCTGCGCCATCGAACAGTGACCTTTTCCACTCTAAGATGTCAGCTGAGACAAACTGTAAACGTTAATGTCAGTCTAAGAACCATTCGCAGACGTTTACATGAATTTGGACTGGCTGCTCGACGTCCTGCAGTCAGAATCCCTCTTACTCCTGCTCATCGCAGAGCCCATGTTGCTTGGTGTCGCGAGCACATCCGATGGACAAGGCAACAATGGAGTCAAGTTCTCTTCACTGATGAATCTCGCTTCACTGTGTCATTCAATGATGGCAGGGTTCGAGTTTGGAGACGACCAGGAGAGCGATTTACTGACGACACAATTCGAGATGTGGATCGTTATGGTAGGGGTTCTGTCATGGCTGTGGAGGCTTCTACAGACACGGCATGACCCCACTCTACATCATCCAAGGGAACTTGACCGGCCCAAGATACCAGAACGAAATCTTGAGACCAATTGTTCAGCCTGCTCTGGAGGCCATAGGTGGTAATGCCATCCTCCAAGATGATAACGCTCGACCCCATCGAGCTCGTGTGGTGAATGAGTTTATTCAGCAACATGGGATCATCAGGATGGCGTGGCCAGCTCATTCACCTGACCTTTCTCCGATTGAGCACCTCTGGGATGTCCTTGGTCGAAGATTGTCAACAAATCACCCCCTGCCAATGGATGTTGCACAGCTGACTGCATTTCTGCTTCAGGAATGGCAAGCTGTTCCTCAGGATACTCTTCGGACCATTGTGGACTCGATGCGTCTACACTGTCTTGAATGCCTTGCTGCAAACGGTGGTCATACCCGATTTTGATATGTCTATTTGTCCAATATCTATTGTGTGACTTTTGAAAAGGTGGGTGACACACTTCACAGCTTCATTGCGTTTGAATGCGTGTTTCCATTTCTTAACGTGACATGTCAATTTGGTATTCAATAAATGCCGTTTAGACTGATACCAATAACGTTTATATCAGATTTGTTTTATGGTTTCAACCAAGGTTTTTCTAAGTGGCCCTTGACTTTTGACGAGTAGTATAGTAATGAGAACTTTGACGATATACTGTCCTTCCACGTTTGGAAATCTCTCTAGCGTTGACAAACCGTTCACATGTGTCTCAGGAAAATGTTTCCCGAGTGATCTCGGAAAGGCCCTCACTAGACTGGAGCTCCTCACGAAATGATCTTCTGGTAACAAGTGAGTTTCTTGTAATGAAGCTGGTCTGAGTGAATTTACGTCGTGCGATATACGATAAAAGTAGATGAATTCACGTCATGCACTAGCGCAGTGAGTAGCTGAACTTGGTGATTTGAGCTTGATATTTTGGCGAATCGATTTGTGATTGTCACAGAATGGGGCGACCTCTCCTCGATCTCTGTTGCACTCCGGCAGTATCGGATACATTTTTTGTACTGATTTTATTTGCGTGCTTTCAATAGCCACAATTTCTTTTCATTATCTGCTATGTAGCAGGTAGTTTGTATGTTCAAACATTTTGACACTCCCTGTAGTTGATAATAAGCACATTTTCTTGGCGAAGCACAGATGTGCTGAGATACTATTAATCGACAATTTGTTGGCTTATCTCAGGTGTGGCCGACCTCAGACTCTTGATTATCAGTAAAATCGGCAAGCAAATTGCTTAATCTCTGATAAGACGGGTGCGCGCAACACCAAAGCTTGGAATACGGGGAGACAACTTATGGACAGACATGAATGACAAGATTACTTTAGATAAATGTAATATTGTTGAATCTGAAACACATGGTCTTATGCGTTTACAGATGCCTTCGTGAGTGTGCACACTAGGCATCGTATAACTTATTGCCATATATGGTAATACGTGTCTGTTTGCTTCACGCACCTTATTTCACGTGGAAAGATTTTGAAATCACCACACCCTAACCCACCTGTTTGAAAATGATTGGAGCTTTTGATTTAGTTTCATAACAAACAGATGAGTGGGAGACCAGGAATATAACCTGACACGTTTCAGTGTTATTTCACTGTGAAGATCGATTGCAAAGACACAAGACCTTGCCAGAGTTAGAATTCAGAATTCCTTTTATCAGGCTGGACCTTTTCTTGGAGAATCGTGTCGGACTTACAAAAACAGCCCAGGAAATCTCTATAATTTTAATACAGAAACCGGTTGAGGAAACTGAAAACACACGAAGTCAGAGAGTGAATTATCTTATTAAAGAAACGACACCTAAGACGCGTGAAAGAGGCCGATTCAAGTCTCTTTTATTCATCTGAGCAAAACGTCTGTGAGCCAGGATTGGCGTAAGTTGTGATGTTACATTCTATATTTTATTACTAACATGTGAACTAACATGTATATGTATATTGCCATGTGAGTTTTAATATGTGAAAATCACTGGTGGATGTCCCAGTCATTTAAGGCTGGCAACCTCAGAATTGTTACGGTATATGATATTAACGCCGTCTGCTAAAGGTTACCAGACGTGCAATTGTAAAAGGTTAAGGCATTTAATATATTGCGATAGAGGTTTCAATTTTGAACGCTTTAGACACGATCGATTATGACGTGTATAGAGTTGTTTAGGACACAGTCGGTAACTAAGAAACGCTACCCTTTTACAATTGCACGTCTGGTAACCTTTAGCAGACGGCGTTAATATCATATACCGTAACAATTCACTGTTGCAAGTGGTCTGTTGCAAGTAGTGGTTTGGTTAGCTCTGAACAATGTTCCATATAATGTCAATAAAGTAATTATAAATTCTGGCCATTGTTTTATCTTCTTGATATTCTTGAGTGATCGTGTATCGTGCCTTCTATGTAAGATTACGCGAATGCAGGGGTGGAAGATTCTGAATAATAATTGAACCTTGGAATACGATTGATGTGACAAGTCGGTTCCATTGAGTCCACAATTATTTAATACAGATTACACGTCACAACGATTCATGCATGTTGATCACAAAGGTACATATTATAACTTGAAAATATATGGCATAGATATGTAGATATCCTATCAGTCCTTGTCCAATAATCAAATTACTGTATGCAGATTGTCATAGCTGTATGCACGCGCGGTTGGGGTTTCCAACGGCCGACAGTGAGTCTATGAGTCTGGCAAAATCAAATACTATGGACTGTAATTCATCCTTCCTTAATTTTCACTTCGTACTGACCTTTAATCATTTCAAATCTTCGTAATAGCAATGGACTGACCCATGTCCGTACTTGCATAAAATATATCTGTATGGCAATACCATGCCCAACATTGGAAGGAAAGTCATACGCGTCTTAACAGCTTGACGGTCAATGTGAAAAGGGTAGCGTTTCTTAGTTACCGACTGTGTCCTAAACAACTCTATACACGTCATAATCGATCGTGTCTAAAGCGTTCAAAATTGAAACCTCTATCGCAATATATTAAATGCCTTAACCTTTTACAATTGCACGTCTGGTAACCTTTAGCAGACGGCGTTAATATCATATACCGTAACAATTCCCTGTACACCGGGGAAAAAAAAAATCGATAGATTTTTTTTCAATATCTATCCGACTTAACAATTTTTCAAAAAAAAATTTAACACAATTGTGACATATGGCCGACGATGTTCTGAGTAGAACTGTTGCGGTCGTGTCAACTAACTATTTGTCATAGTCATCTAACGTTATATATCAATATTATACATATTATTATATCAACTAAATAAATGTCCAATGTTAATAGTGAATGATAGAATTAAATTAAAGTAAGGTCTGTCGTATTAGTATGTCATATATGAATTAATTTGACTAATTAAAATTAAATTAATTAATTAAACTAAGAGTTAAATTATTAAGATTCTAATTTCACGCGATGTTATGAGAGAAGAAAAGACAAACTAAGTAAGAAGAAATAGAAAGAAATTCGAATATAAGTTTTAACTTAATTGTGTGTGTTAAGTGTTAGTGAATAATAACTAACTAACTTAACTAACTAAATACTGTATAGGTACATTAAAAAAAAATTATTAATCTAATACTTGTGTGAGATTTATTTTCTCTTTTCATAATTTCTTCTTTTTAGTATTTCGTTCTCTTTTTTTTTTTTCATTTAATTTTTTTTTTCTCACTTTTCATTTTATTGATAATAATTCAATTAAGAAGTTAAGTTAACTAATTAATTAGTATAGGATATGATGATCCATCCGTAGTCTTGATCCTGATGAATTCTTTTAGGCAAAAGTGTTCAAATGTCCACGTCGGAAAGAAATGTCATTTATAACTGCATCGAAGAATTAAGTATACACAGGAACATCAGTTCGGTTTGTCGTCAGATATAAATCCATGATTGTTCAAAGAGTATTCATATCTCGTGTATGGACGTTATACGAAGTTCGAATGTAAGTATATATACCTTGATTGTCTTGTCGTTCAATTCTGTGATGCATATAGTGTTTATAAAGTTTGAATTGAAGGCAAGGTTAGTTCCTTTATAGTTGATACTTCGTTCAATCCAATGTAGTTCTGATTGATGTAGTTTAAGAGTGTCAATGTTGATTATTCGTCGTCAATAGGATTACGTGACAACGCATCTGCCACACAATTTTCAGTGCCAGGTATGTGTTCAATGGAGAACTCGAATGGCTGTAGGATGATTGAATATCTGGCAAGTTTCTGGCTTGTATGATTTGATCGACGCAAGGATGCTACAGCACGTTGGTCCGTCTGTATGGTGAAGGGAGCACCGAGGAGAAACTTTTCAAGCTTCGTTATTGCCCAGATCACCGATAAAAGTTCCTTGTCAACTGTTGAGTATTTTGTTTCAGCCGGCTTTAGCTTTCTTGAGATGTATAACGTAGGATGGAGAATGCCGTCATGGTTCTGGAGCAGGCATGCACCAATGCCGTAGTTACTAGCATCTGTTCGTAAGAAAAATCTTTTGGAAGCATCGGGAAGTCTTAAAATTGGTTCATGTGAGAACAAATTTATAATTTTGTTGAAAGTTTCATTGCATGTACCAGTCCATGTCACCTTCACCGGCATATCTTTTTTTAACAATGACGACAATACAGCCGTGATGGATGACAAGTTTGGTATGAATCTACTGTAATATTGAACAAGTCCTAACAAACTCCTGACCTGTTTCTTCGTCTGAGGAATTGCTATGTTTAGAATTTTTGAGACTGTACTAGGTAACGTTCGGATATATCCCGATCCAATGATATGTCCCAAAAAGGTTATCTCATTACACGCGATTTGCACCTTTGTAGGTTTAGCAGTTAGATGATAATTCCTTAGAGTGTCAAAAACATATCTAAGTCCCGAAACATGTTCCTCAAACGACGAACTAAACAAGCATATGTCGTCAATATATGTAATAACGTCTGGTCTACCTGATAAAATTTGTCGCATCAGGCGAATGAAGGTAGCTGGCGCATTAACAAGCCCAAAAGGCATCACGTTCCACTGGTATAGACCTTGTGGCGTGGAAAATGCGGTGTAGTACTTAGCCTTTTCGGTCAGTGGTATCTGCCAATAACCTTTAGTTAAGTCTATCTTACTAAATATAGTTGCGTTGGATAGACGTGGTAGTAAGTCGTCGATAAGTGGATGTGGTTCGCTGTCAACTATAGTCTTAGCATTTAATTTTCTATAATCAACACATAGTCTAATGTTATTGTCCTTCTTCCGGACAATCACTAATGGAGAAGAGAATGGCGAATTACTAGTCTCAATGATTCCCAGAGACAACATCTGTTCAAGTTCTTTAGTAGTTTTAGCAAGGAAATGTAAAGGAACAGAATAGGGATGTACACGAATAGGTGTATCGTCATTGAGAGTAATGTCATGACTGATAGCCGATGTGCGACCCGGAACGTCGGTCAACACATCTGGATAAGATTGTAATAGATTAGCAATCTGTAGACGCTGTTGCGGTGTAACCGTTGAAGAGATGGTTACATCCCGCCAAGATTCAGTAGGTTGAACTACTGGTACAGGTAACGGTAACTGTACCTCAGGAAAAGAAGATTCTTCTTCCTGGATGACAGATAAGTTAGTATAATGACAAGTGGATACTGTGTTGTCATCTAGTTCATGAAAAATTGACTGTAAGTGTTCAGGACGTGTATGAAATTGCTTGAGCATGTTAATATGAAATATCTTTTTGTGTCCCTTGATATCTAAGACGTAATCGACGTCGGAAATTTTATCAATGACTTTGTAAGGACCATTCCAAGATATCAATAATTTATTGTTATTGTGAGGAAGTAACACATAAGCCTCGTCGCCTGGGAATAATTGGCGTAATCGTCGAGACTTATTTTGTAGAGATCGAGCCTTAGCTTTTGCAGCCTCAGAAGAAGCTGTTGCCAACTGGCAAGACTCAATAATGTTCTTCCGAAGATTAATCACGTACTCGTAAGATGACTGAGTGTCCTGAGTCATCTCGTCGTCAATTAATAAGTCTTTTATTAGTCCCATAGGACCTCTTGGGGGAGCACCAAAAACTAATTCAAAGGGAGAGAAGCCAGTTTGTTCATGCGGTACCTCCCGATAAGCAAATAGAACAGCTGGGAGTGCTCTGTCCCAGTCATGAGGGTGCTTAGCAGTAACCTTATGTAGTAGTTGTTTAAGTGTACGGTTAAGTCTTTCAACCGCACCATTACTCATCGGATGATAAATACTACTTAAATTCCTATCAATGTCCCAAGTTTTCATGACTTCCTTCATGGTGTCAGATATAAACTGTGACCCATGGTCTGATAAAAGTTTTCTAGGAAACCCTATTCTAGAAAAGATGAGATGTAGTGCATCAGCTACATCTGTGGTAGTGGTGGTCTTTAATGGGATAGCTTCTGGCCATCGTGTGCACAAATCAATGCACGTAAGGACGAATCTATGTCCTCTGGCCGATGGTAGCAATGGACCAATAATGTCTATTGCCATCTTGTCAAAAGGTCTCACTGAGATATCGCAAGCCTGAATAGGCGCCGTGTGAAAAGCTCCACGTGCTTTCACTTCTTGGCATGTAGTACAGGAACGTACATACTGCGAAATATCTCTTGACACCCCTGGCCAAAAGAATGAAGACAGTACTCGAGATCGTGTTCGAGTATATCCCATATGTCCAGCACAATGTGAGTCATGTGCATGTTGAAGAATGTACCGTCTGAAAGTATATGGGACCATAACTTGTTGTTTCATTTGTGATTTGTCATGAAAACATCTAATCAATATGCCATTTTTAATAACAAAACAATGTTTGTTATTATTACCTGAGGATAGATTGTCAACTTTATCAACCAACGTAAAAAATTTTTTTTAAAGATTTATCCTCTTTTTGTTTGGTTGCAAATGTTTCCCTGTCAATAGGTGAATTGACTACAAATTCCTCTTGGTTGTCTGCATCCATTTTATTATCATCAACTTTCTCCATGAGTTGAGTCTGTGCTCTAGTCGTCACGGCGTTTCCAGTGCATAGGTTATGTTTCTCCCATTCTATAATCTCATCTGGAGTACAATCTTTACTGCCGTGTATACGACCAACCATCAAATCAGCTATAGGCTTTTTTAGCATACATACTTTTACGTTTCCTGTGAAGAAAGGAGTGTTGACATGAATAATAGCTGTGGGGTAAAACTCTATTGTTCCACCAAACGTCATGCAACGAACATATTCCCCCGTTGCACAGCTGGGATGTACCAGCGACTGTCGTACACCAATCGTTGTGGATCCCGAATCCCTCAATACTGAGACGACGGATCCATTAACTAATCCCCTGTTAAAAATTAGTAGGCCTGTTCCATCGTTGACTGCAAGACCTACCTGTGGTATAATATGTCCGCAGTTAAGCACTGTTTCTTTCGCCTTCTGAAAAATAAGATTGCATTGCTGGCAACTATTTGCCACATTATAATTAATAGCAAAACATGCAGCAGAAGACTGTGTTGTATTATTGTCAAGTGGAACCTGAGCTATAGGGGTAGTATTATTTGTAACTGCCGCCCCTGTATTATGGTTGTAATGAGATGATCCCCGAGAATGAGATCGATTCCGAGTATAATTGTTAGAATTATCTCGTCGTCCTCTATAGTAACTATTATCTCGATGTCTCGAGCCATGATTATTACCCTTCCAGTTACTATTATCATTGGGAGTATGTGATCGATTATAATGAGTGTTATGTTGACCATTGTGGTAGTTTGTTTGAGGTGAATAATTTCTATCTCGTGATCTACCTCTGTTGAACTCATTTTTATTGTTGAAATCATTATTATGTCCCTTCTGAAAGTTAACATTGTGATTTCTTTGGAACCTGCTTCTGTCTACACTGTGATGTCTTTGTTTGTTATTGTGATTGTAGGCCATATTAGACGCCACAGGTAGAGGTTCTCTTAATGAGGAGTTAGAAATGGTTGCATTCGGGTGTGCCGAACAGTAGTTTAAAGAAATTTTTTTCTAACTCATCCATAGTACCTGGTTTACGCTCCTGCAAATATGCAAAAAATGGCTGGCTAACTGAAGATAATACCTTATCTCGTAGTAGTAAATCAACTAATTTGTCGTATGATTTGTTGACTTCTGCCAGTTCAACCCATCTGTTAAATGTATTGCGTATATTCGCAATGAATCCAGCAAAATCCCTTGGAGATTCAGGTAAAATTCCCTTAAATTTCAACCTACAGTGTTCCTCGTCCAGGTGAAATCTTCGTAGAAGCAAGGACTTAATAGCACCGTAGTTATTAGCTATTGATGGGTCAGCATTTTGAGAAGCTGTCAGTGGTTCTCCAACCAAGAATTCATTTAACTTGAGTACCCATGACTCTTCAGGCAAATGGTTTGTTTTGCAAGTCTGTTCAAAACGTGCCAGGAACGATGAAAGGTCGTCGACGTTCAAGTTGAAAATGGGTAGTTTAAAGTTGTAGAAGTGTTTAGGCTGGCTGGATGATGATCCATTTTGTGCGTTATTATTCTGGTTTGCATCAGCATTTTGTGCTTGTAATCTTGCTGTCTCCAATTTAATACGCGCCAATTCCATTTCTTGTTGTAAAATAATTTCCTCTCGTTTCAATTTATTCTCTTCTTCCTGCCTGGAGATTGCTCTTTGCTCTTCTCTTTCACGTTGAGCAATCTCTCTCAACCTATTTTCCTTGGCAATTTGCTTCATCTCAAGTTCTGCTTCCTCTTTCTTTAATGCTGCCTTTTGTTCCTCTTCCTCTTTCTTTAATGCAGCCTTTTTTTCTGCTTCTTTTATTTCATATTTTTCCAGTTCTGATTCAGCAAACTGACGAAGTTCTTGAGATTTATAACCATAATCACGGCCAATTTTAACGAAATGGTCTATAGTAAGCATTTTGACTTTTATCTGTAAGTAATTATTGATAATTACTGATTAAAATAGTCAATAGTAGCTTCAGAGTAATTATTATACTTACTCAACTTAGAAATATTCAATATAGATAATCACAATAGTACTGAACTTAATGTCTAAGTTCAACTAATAGACAATATTTTGTAACAATATTGTATCTAAATAATACTATATCATAAATAGTTATGATATCTGTTAAATATAATGTAATTATATCACACAATTAATTTCAATGTCCAATAATGTTGGGTATAATTCCTAGTAATGATATTGTTCAATGTACTAAGTCACTCTCTTAGTACCAGAAAAGTATATTAAATAATATACAATGGGTCTATTACCTCAAAGGTAGCTATAAGATTATTTATTTTGTCATATATATATTATATTATTATGCCCTAGGCATCTATGATAAATTGTAGTGCTACTTTCTTGGACTATCACTGCATAATTATGCAATGTCCCATATTACCCTTAAATTTCAGAAAAAATTAATTAAATTAGATTACAAGTGTATTATTGCATATAATAGCATATTATTAATGTAATATAAATATATATCATGAGGACAGACAAGCAATGATGCAACTAAAGGGTACAAACAATGTCAAGACGCAAACAAGACATTTTCACAATTAAAAATGAATTTATGAACTAAATAAAATAAGCGGAAATGTCACAGACCAAATGAAAGGTCATGGTCTGACCCGAGGTCAACTTAATATTCAAAGTACACAAAAAATAAAAATGACTGCGAAAAATGATGACGTCACAGGACTCATAACGGACGAAAATTTAATAATCATAAAAATAAATGATAGTCAGAGGAGAATGGACGAAATAGTGACGAACATGGTACAGAACTGAATAAAATTATTAACTGAATACGAATAAAATACACCAATTATCTACGGGACAGTACAGCTAACGCAAATTGTCAAACGGTAGCAAATTTGGACAGACTGTCCAATGGCAACCTCAATGGGCTTCCAAAAATGCAATCGTTTAAGTTCCCTAAGAACGACTGAAATCTAGGTGGTCAGCTGTTCGCGACATTCCCAGAGATTTCAGTTCCCTCTCCAACCGGCCCACGAATTAACAACAAATACATACGATGGAAAACAAATTTAACATATATACATGAAAATACATAGACATGCCTAATCAAAGCGAAATGGACTCAGTATTACGGTTTTGCAATGACGACAATTTAAACAGCTAGACTTATCTTTCCCGTTGCTTCGGTCAGTGCTATAGGTCGTCAACAGCTAGGCTAATGCCCTTGACTGCCTGCTCCTGTAGTCCATTTCTTGTGTCTGCTTCAAATGACTTATTTTTCCCTTGGTTAGGCTTAAAAGAACGACTTCAGTTTTTCTCCGATAGTTTCACCTACACGAATTTCAGTGACGTCGCGTTGTTAGGCATTAGACTGAGTACTGCGTCATAGGTCATAATACAGCACATCATGTGATCGTAACTTGATCGTAAACATTTCATTCGAAAGTCATTCAGAAATTTTTTTTTAATAGAAGTTTCAAACTTTTCAAATCAGTGAAAACATAAATGAAAACATATTCAATTTATATTGTGAACACTTTTCAATCTGTGGAAATGTAAATGTAAACATATTCTATCTGAGCTATTAACCTTTTCATTTAAATGTAGTGTGAAGCTAAAACTTTCAATTTAAATGTAAAAGAAAGTTTTATCCCAAGGGATTAAATTTAATTCTCATCGAGGGTAAATTCTGAGATAAATGGGATGGAGGAACAGAGGAAAGAGGACACATGTATGTGTGGGGAAACGCAATACTCAGGAAAGCGTTTCGTTTCTATTCTTTATCATAGTTATTGGTGGTACCAGCAGAAAGTACTATCTCTGTGTGATGGGGCCGAAAAGGAGACGCCCGCTCCCTACCTGTTTTTGGGCAGATTTATCGCCCATGTATTTTAGAAGTGCGCGAAGCATGCTGAGATGTAAATTCTTCAAGATTGATGAAGTAGAAGATATGTAATGAGGCCACAATAATGCCTTTAAATTAAGTTGTGGTGTAGAATTGTGTTATATTAAATAGCTGTAGGTTTTATTTGTGTTTTCGCCATTCCTAAAGCGATAATCGCGTGTGATATTTAAGTAGCCAAGATTAATACGCCCAGCGCGCAGATAAGTGAGTGATTAGCCTAGTGCCTATAAAAAGAAATAGCGATCGGCCAAAGGCCGATTTGAAGATTCAGCCCACACGAGAGAGCAAACGACGAAGCGCGCTGTGTACCCACACAGAAGAACACAAAGACATGACATATTAGCATCGGGCACTGTTGGGTGTTTGTTTGGTTTGGTGTTATGTTCGCTAGTTTATTTGTTTAATGTTTGCTTTGTCACTGAATGGGCTGTAAAAATAAATATAGCCCCTGCCTCTAGAATCAAGAGTTTTATTGTTGTATGTGTGATAGGGCCGAAATGGAGACGCCCGCCCCCTACCTGTTTTTGGGCAGATTTATCGCCCATGTATTTTAGATGTGCGCGAAGCATGCTGAGATGTAAATTCTTATAATGCCTTTAAATTAAGTTGTGGTTGAATTCTTTATATTGAAAATAGCTTAAATTTGTGTCTTCGCCATTCCTAAAGCGATAATCGCGTTTTATTTTTATCGGGTTTACGCCCCAGCGCGCAGATAAGTGCAAGTGATTAGCCTAAAGATGCCTATAAAAAGGAAAATGATTGAAGATTCAGCCCACACGAGAGAGCAAACGACGAAGCGCGCTGTGTACCCACACAGAAGAACACAAAGACATGACATATTAGCATCGGGCACTTGTTGCGTGATAAATTCTCGCAACATCGTTTTATTTCAATATCTGTTTTATAACGCAAGGGCAACAACTGCTTGTAATTTATAGTCACTTTTCTCGGTAAGCATTTGTCTTCTCGCGTTAGTATCGAATGCAGTTAACTTTTGAGCTGTGGTCATTTTTGCGCTGGACTGCGCATGACTTGTCTTGTTGTTTTGTCGATCGGTTTCCGCCCACCACTAGTGGGAGTGAGCGATTTGGAATGGCGAAAGAGATGCCTCGTTGAAGAGGGGATCTCCGCTTTTTTTGTTCTGTCAGGGATGTGTAGTCCTCTTATGGATATTTCGTTTAGTCGAGATAATACCTCTAGTGTATTTGCACATGCCGGGAGGCGTGATATTTCTGTATTTCTTGAAAGCAAGGTAAATTAACATTTTCATTAACTCTATTGATTTTGGGTCGTGAGCGATTTCGATTCATAGCCTGTCTCCGAAAGTCGTCGTCACGAGATGTTCTTTCCCAGCTCACATGTCGCTGCATTGTACTGCATCGGTTGATGCAGGTTCCAAGGACCATTACTTGCTACTTTGTTAAATGAACTAGGTTTAGAAAACCTTTATTATCTAGAGGATATTTTTGAGGACATTATTTATACTTCGGCAGACGTGTCTGTCTTGCTGAAGTCAAACTAAGGAGAGTGAACTGATCTCATACATCTGGTTATCTCCTGGCTGTTATAGAAAAGGATGGAGTTTTTCACCTGACTACATTTACAGCACTATGAAATATAACATGCATCTGACTCATCATTGTAATGCTGTCTACCGTCTATTGCTGTATTGAATGTTGCTGTGATAATGACTGTTTGATGTGCCTACACATTTGCGTAACCATTTTGTCACTGTGGCGTCCACAATAAATAATGAAGAAAAACGTCAACGGCTGTTTCAAGACTCATTGACTTTATACGTCGTGAGTTTACTGACGTCCTATGTGGATTGCCCTGTTATTGTTGCATGAACATTGTTTTGACTGAACACATCTACACACTACACAAAACCAGACATGCGGATGCCATCCATCATCATATGGCATCACGCATCATTTGGTGGCCATAAGCTGGTTTGATTCTGGTACTAGCAAACACGGGGTCCCTTACCCACTTCATTTTCAACAAGAATTCATCAGCATCCTTCAAGAAATTAACATTCTTCAATACAGTCAACATCTTCAAAATTTTCAAAGTACTCGGCGTTGCCCGGTAAAAGTCAAAATTTCAATTTTTTTGACGGAAACAAGAATTTGACAGTACCCGGCGTTGTTACATGTTGCCGGATAACTCGGACTGCTGTTATCTTTTACGCAAGTCAAGCAAGTTGCTGCTGTCAAGGTTCCAGTGCTGTCGTTTTTTGAGAAGGTCAAGTGCCGGTTGAAACGGGTTGTTTTCTGAAGAAGGCCAAGTACCGATTTCCATCAACTTACTTTTGGATTAGAAGGTCAAGTGCCGAAACAACTCAACACACAGTATTTCAGAAGCTCTTGTACCATCGTGTTAGCAGTGGAAGCAGTTCAGATGTGCCATCATCGTTGGAGCTTCGCTCTTTAGGACGTTGATTGACATCCGTTTTTCTGCTGTTCTACGATTGGAAGCCTTTAAGTTAAGTGGCCTGTTTGTATGTAAACTGTGCCCTTATACTTCTGCTGAGTCTTCTGTGTATCATCTCATTCTATATGTTATATGTCTATATGTTATTTGTATATTTATATGTTTATATTTCAGCGGGTTCTCGGTTGGGTGGTGTCTCCGTTAGATTATGCCACGTCATAGAGGTCGTCTATTGTGAGCGTTTTCTGTAGGGTTTGCAAATTTCCGATACTGGAATTTGCTAAGCGACTTCTGTTGCTATTTATGTTAGCTGTGATGACATGTTTTAATATTGTTTTCGTTATTATTTCACATTCTTTAGTTTTGTTGTGATTTGTTTGTATTTGTTAGCCTACTCTTGTCTATAATTTAGTTTCATACAACATTTTTGTTTATACACTGTGGTGTCATGTATTTTGTTTAATTCTATCGCAGATATCGTCACATTTTTTGTGATATTTCATTAATTTCTGCTTTATTTTTAGTTGATTTCTGCGAAAGTTTTTGTATTGTTGCTGATCTTTGTTATTGTTTACATTGTTATTGTTTACATTGTTTGTATTGTTTACATTTTCAATGTTTACATTCTGCATGTGTTTACATAGTCATTGTTTACAGTTATAGTAATTAGTTAATGGGCTATGCTAATGCACTGTTACTACTATACTGATGATAAATGAATGATGAATAGTGTCGTGCACTATTGAATGAGAAGTGCACTTATGATCAAGATTTGAGTGCTGATATTTCATATACAAGTTCTTTGATTGGAGACTTGTTTCCCACAGAGACTGGGATAATATAATGTGATGTGAATATACAAGTGCTTAATTAAGACTTGTTACACTTAGGTTTGAAATAAATTAGTTAATTATTTCAGGTTTTGGACTCATATGTTAGACAACATGTCTACATTTGAGCACTTTATTGAGCAGGGTAAATTGCTTGGGAAGACTGGTGATAAGTTAGAAGAATTTGCAACTGCTCGATATGATAAAGCAATGGAAGCTGAACAAAAGAAACTGCATATGGAAGCTGAACAAAAGAAACTGCAGATGCAGGTGGATGAAAAGAGATTCCAAATGGAAATGGAAAAACAAAAAAGGGAATCAGAAGCTGAGGAAAGAAAACTCCAGCTACAGCTGAAAGACTTCAAAAAGAGCTGAGAATAAAAGACTTGAAAAAGAGGCTGAGAATCAATGACTTGAAAAAGAGGCTGAGAATAAAAGACTTGAAAAAAAGAAGCTGAAAATAAAAGACTTGAAAAAGAAGCTGAAAATGAAAGACTTCAAATGCAGGCTCAAGCTGAAGAAAGGAAGTTACAAAGAGAGTCTGATGAGAGGAAAGCAAAAATGGAACATGAAGAAAAAACTCTTAGCTTTAGAGTTGGAGAAATTGAAATTGACGAGCATGAGTAATGGTAATGATTCAAACAAGGGTTCATCTTCTGGGAAGGCTAATAATGATACTTTTAAGATTAAGTTACCAACATTTAGTCCTTCCAGTGATGACATAATGTTCTATCTGGACAGATTTGAACAAGCATGTACAGCTCATAACATAGACAAAGCAAAATATGTTTATCAGTTATCAGGGATACTGACAGGTAAAGCTCTAAGTATATTAAATATGGTGGATGAACCTGACAAGAGCAATTATGAGGTTGTCAGGGCCGCTTTGTTAAAGAAATATCAGCTTAACGAAGACGGCTATCGTCTACAATTTAAAAACATGTTACCTGAAAATGGAGTTGAATTCTCCGAGTTTATTGCAAGAATACGCATTACTTTCTCACGATGGGTTGAACTATCTAAGACGGAAAAAACTTATGAAGGACTTATGGACTTAATACTTAGAGACAAAGTCATGTCGTCTGTCAATGAGTCTTTCCTTGCTTTCCTTCATGAACGTAAACCTAAAACAATAAAAGAAATGGAAGATTTCTGTTGCCAATACGTAACTGCGCACCCACACATAACCATGGGTAACTCTAAGGTGAAAGAAGGTTTACCAGTTGCTTCGGCAGCTCCGTATGGTCAAAACTTTGCTCGTAGATCCCAACAAAATTTTGATAGAAAGGGCAGCGGTAATTTCTGTCAAAATCATGGAAACCAATTTCATGGTGATTCTTCTTCGAAGAATTGGAGACAACCTGATAGTGGTCGTTACTATCACCCTAATAATTATAAGCATTTCAAAAGAGGATATGGTAATAGAGGTTATTCCTGCCGAAGACCTCAGAACCAAACAAATAGATGATCGCATCAATGTGAACATGATAGTAATCGTGGAAACTGGAATTCGAACCAGTATAACAATTACAATAGAGACAATAATAACTGCAGAGATAATAATAACTCTGATAACTTCAGAGGTAATAATAGTCGGGGTAGATCTCAACACAAAAAAAAGAGATATCAGCAGGCTAATGCTGTACAACAGGAAACTGAGGGAGCCTGTAATCATGTTGTTGATAGTAAAAACTTTGACGCTGTCACTAGTTCTGCTTTTGACTTTGAGAGAGCAAACAAATGCCCCCAATGCAGTACTTTATTCGAACCGGGTACCATAACTACTTTGAGTTGTGGTCACCCACTTCCCGCTCTTCCTGCTGCTGTTGCGCATGACGGGAGGGGTTCTTTAATTCTACATAAGGGTCTTGTTAATGATACTCCGGTCTCACTACTTTTCGATTCCGGATGCACCACTATTGGTGTTAGACAATCGCTTGTAGATCCATCTTGTGCTACAGGAAGGGTTATTAAATGTGTCACATTTGGCGGCACTCTAGAAAAATATCCTACTGCTGTAATTCGCATTGCCACTCCTTTCTTTACTGGAGATGTGCATGCTTGTCTCTTACCTAATCCTATTGCGGACCTTATTATTGGTCGTATTCACGGAGTTAGGGAGTGTACCCCACAGCAGATTGCTGCTTGGGAAGATAATAACATGCAAGCTACAAATGCAGTAGTTACAAGAGCACAAGCTCTACAAACACCCGAAACTTCACTGAATAGTGATAATGAAGTTGATAGCCAAGATAGTCACTTAGTAATTACTCGTGACTCTTTCATAAAATTGCAAGAAGAAGATCCTTCTTTAAAAAAATTCTTCGTTCTTGCGAAGAAAGGTGATCCGAATCAGGATACAAATAGAAAATCTTGGATTGCAATGAGAAACGGCGTACTTGTACGTATGGTACAAGATTCGACTACGTCGGCACATTCGCAAATTTCTTGTTCCCAAGAGCATGAGAGTCCAAATATTACAACATGCTCATGACTCGCAATGTGCTGGACATATGGGTTTTGCCCGTACGAAGTCGAGAGTCCTTGCGGCTTTCTTTTGGCCTTTTGTCAATAAGGACATTCGTATTTACTGCCGATCATGCAAGGTATGTCAGGAGGTCAAATCTAGAGGACCACGACATGCTGCGCCTATCCAGGCTGCTGACATTCCTATTCGGCCGTTTCAGAAAATGGCCATAGATATTATTGGCCCTTTTAAGGTCAAGTCGGCCAGAGGACATCAGTTTTATCCTTACATGTGTCGATATGTGCACACGTTGGCCAGAGGCTATTCCTCTTAAGAGCATATCTACTACAGATATCGCAGATGCTCTTTGGTTGATATTTTCTCGCTTGGGGTTCCCCAGAGAAATATTGTCAGACCATGGCACTCAACTCATATCTGACACTATGTCACAGGTAATGTCTACCTTACATATTGAACGATCTCTCAGTAGTATCTACCATCCTATGTCTAATGGGTTAGTTGAGCGTCTGAATAGAACGCTCAAGACTTTGCTTGGTAAGATAACTGAAGATCATCCTCAAGATTGGGACAGGGTTTTACCCGCGGCTCTCTTTGCCTATAGAGAAGTCCCTAATGAACACACAGGATTTTCTCCCTTCGAACTTGTCTTTGGCGCGCGTCCACGCGGCCCTATGTCTTTATTACACGATCTCATCACTGCCGATGATATTAGCGATGAAACTCAATCCTCATATGAGTATGTCATTGCTCTTAGACAAAAGATCATTGAGGCATGTAAGCTAGCAACTGCTTCATCAGAAATTGCTAAAGAGAAGGCAAGGCAGTTTGCTAACAAGAATAGATGTCTACGACAACTTTGTCCAGGTGACAAAGCATTCGTCCTACTCCCCAGTAGGGAAAATAGACTTCTTATTGCATGGAAAGGTCCGTATGCAATAGTCTCTCGGATTTCCGATGTTGACTATGTGGTCGATATTGATGGAAAGCATAAAACTTTCCACATAAACATGCTTTCGGAATTTCACGAACGTCCGGACTATTTGCTGCCTATTTTCCAGGCAACGGATGATGCTCCTGCACCTCACGGTCATTATTCATCCCTGTCTGTCATTCAGGATGAGGAAGCTACCTTCTCTGATGTCAACCTTCCCCTTCCAGTGGTTCCATTACATTCTCCGGAATCTTGGCAAAAACGTTTCTGTTTCTCCTAATCTTTCTGGTGACGAACATCGACGAGACTTGTCGATGTTACAAACATTTCAGGATGTTCTCACTGACATTCCTGGACACACAGATGTCATAGAACATGACATAATTCTTACCGACAATAATCCAATTAGGGTTAGGCCGCATCCTATTCCTATACACTTTCAGTCGCAAGTGGAAAAGGAATTGGATGAAATGATTCAATTAAATATAATTGAACCATCGACTTCACCATATTCTTCTTCCATGGTTATTGTCCGGAAGAAGGATAAGAACATACGAATTTGCGTTGATTATCGCAAATTGAATCAGGTCACAAAGTTCGACGCTGAACCGATGCCTTTGTTAGAAGATCTACTGATTAGACTTTCTAATTCTAGATTCTTCACTAAACTTGACTTGTCTAAAGGTTATTGGCAAGTGCCTTTAGCAGAGCATGCCAAACCTCTTACTGCTTTTTCTACACCTAGGGGTCTATTTCAATGGAATGTTATGCCTTTTGGTCTCATGAACGCCCCTGCCACTTTCGTTCGCATGATGCGTCGAATTCTGTCACATCGTTCGGATGTCATCGCATACTTAGATGACATCTGTCTCTTCAGTGATACCTGGGAAGATCACTATTTAGGGTTATATGACTTACTGTCCACTCTACGTGAGAATAATTTGACAGCAAAACCTTCTAAAGCTTTTGTTGGTTTTGGTGAAATCTCTTTCCTGGGTCATCGTGTTGGTCATGGTCTCTTGAAGACAGAAGACCACAATACTTCCAAAATACTGAACATCTCTGTTCCTAAAACGAAGAAACAAGTTAGGAGTCTCTTAGGTTTAATTCAATTTTATGGGAGATTTATTCCAAATTTATCTTCGATCATGGCACCTCTCTCAACATTGTTTGAAGAAAGGTTCGCCTAATCTGGTCCGTTGGTCTGAAGAATGCCAATCTTCACTAGACCAAATCAAGAATATATTTTCTTCTCCTCCCATCTTAAGATTACCTACTCTTGATAGGACTTTTGTTCTTCGGAGTGATGCTTCATCCACTGGGATTGGAGCAGCAATGATGCAAGAATATGCAAATACTCTGCATCCTGTTATGTACATTTCTAGAAAAAACTAAATGCGGCAGAGAGGAACTACTCGGTTTTAGACCGTGAGTTGTTAGCGATGGTTTGGTCACTTCTAAAACTACAACGATTCCTCCTGGGCGCACATTTCATTCTAGAGACTGATCAGAAAGCTCTTACAGCTATTCAGACTAAGAATTTGAAGAGTTCGAGATCCACTCGATATGCTATAGCTCTTCAACCTTTTCACTTCACGGTACGAGCTATCCGTGGTGCGGATAATGTGATGGCTGACATTTTGTCTAGATGCCCACATGACTCCAACTAATACTTCTGTCCTATATTTCTATATATTACAGAGTCATAACACACCTATATTTCTACAATAGATTAGCACATCTGTACTTACTTTATATGTACACACTATCGTGCTTTGTTGTCATCTTCTTCTGTTCGTTTTTTAAAATGATAGAGGAGGACTGAGTAGTTAATATAAGGGCCGTTAGTTTACTAAACAGCCACAATTATTAATAATGTATTGTACCTTATGAAGCATATTAGTTATTAATTAGCATTATATTGCTTGTACTTTCTCAGAATGTCATTGTTGAGCTGAGGACTTACCTTACGAGTTCTAGATTGTGTACTTACCCTCGGAATACCAGAGCATATGTCCTGGATCGTCATGTAGTTTAACTTTGCTATGTACTTATGTCATTACATGTCAAAGAATGTACTATTTAAATTTTCCTATCAGATTTGTACATCCATTTTTAAAGACAATATTAGAGTATGCTGTTTAATGATGATTATAGTAACTTGCATACGTATATTGTGTTTACATGCTAACGTGATGTGTGTTGGTGACACCTCCCCGATGTGAATATTTTTTGAGACATATTTATTTTTCTGTTGAGGTATATCCTCACCAGACACTCTATAATTAGCCTATTGTTTGGCAATTTAATTAATTATCAGCGCATAATTCGTGCGTTTTGAGCCGCTTATCGCTTGCTCTTTGATATTGAAAAAAAAAATATGTTCCACATTTTTTTTTTATCGGGAGGAGGTGGTGATATGTTGCGTGATAAATTCTCGCAACATCGTTTTATTTCAATATCTGTTTTATAACGCAAGGGCAACAACTGCTTGAAATCTATAGTCACTTTTCTCGGTAAGCATTTGTCTTCTCGCGTTAGTATCGAATGCAGTTAACTTTTGAGCTGTGGTCATTTTTGCGCTGGACTGCGCATGACTTGTCTTGTTGTTTGGTCGATCGGTTTCCGCCCACCACTAGTGGGGGTGAGCGATTTGGAATGGCGAAAGAGATGCCTCGTTGAAGAGGGGATCTCCGCTTTTTTTTGTTCTGTCAGGGATGTGTAGTCCTCTTATGGATATTTCGTTTAGTCGAGATAATACCTCTAGTGTATTTGCACATGCCGGGAGGCGTGATATTTCTGTATTTCTTGAAAGCAAGGTAAATTAACATTTTCATTAACTCTATTGATTTTGGGTCGTGAGCGATTTCGATTCATAGCCTGTCTGCGAAAGTCGTCGTCACGAGATGTTCTTTCCCAGCTCACATGTCGCTGCATTGTACTGCATCGGTTGATGCAGGTTCCAAGGACCATTACTTGCTACTTTGTTAAATGAACTAGGTTTAGAAAACCTTTATTATCTAGAGGATATTTTTGAGGACATTATTTATACTTCGGCAGACGTGTCTGTCTTGCTGAAGTCAAACTAAGGAGAGTGAACTGATCTCATACATCTGGTTATCTCCTGGCTGTTATAGAAAAGGATGGAGTTTTCCACCTGACTACATTTACAGCACTATGAAATATAACATGCATCTGACTCATCATTGTAATGCTGTCTACCGTCTATTGCTGTATGAATGTTGCTGTGATAATGACTGTTTGATGTGCCTACACATTTGCGTAACCATTTTGTCACTGTGGCGTCCACAATAAATAATGAAGAAAAACGTCAACGGCTGTTTCAAGACTCATTGACTTTATACGTCGTGAGTTTACTGACGTCCTATGTGGATTGCTCTGTTATTGTTGCATGAACATTGTTTTGACTGAACACATCTACACACTACACAAAACCAGACATGCGGATGCCATCCATCATCATATGGCATCACGCATCAGCACTGTTGGGTGTTTTGTTTTGTTTTGTTTGGTTTGGTTTTGTGATGTTCGCTAGTTTATTTGTTTAATGTTTGCTTTGTCACTGAATGGGTTATAAATAAATATAGCCCCTGCCTCTAGAATCAAGAGTTTTATTGTTGTTCGGGTCGGTGCGAGTGTGGCAAGAGAGTGATCACACATCACAATATAATCATCATCATCATCTCGCCCTCCCTACCACAAAGGTAGGGAGGGCGAGATGATGATGATGATTATATTGTGATGTGTGATCACTCTCTTGCCACACTCGCACCGACCCGAACAACAATAAAACTCTTGATTCTAGAGGCAGGGGCTATATTTATTTATAACCCATTCAGTGACAAAGCAAACATTAAACAAATAAACTAGCGAACATCACAAAACCAAACAAAACAAAACAAAACACCCAACAGTGCCCGATGCTAATATGTCATGTCTTTGTGTTCTTCTGTGTGGGTACACAGCGCGCTTCGTCGTTTGCTCTCTCGTGTGGGCTGAATCTTCAAATCGGCCTTTTGCCGATCGCTATTTCTTTTTATAGGCACTAGGCTAATCACTCACTTATCTGCGCGCTGGGCGTATTAATCTTGGCTACTTAAATATCACACGCGATTATCGCTTTAGGAATGGCGAAAACACAAATAAAACCTACAGCTATTTAATATAACACAATTCTACACCACAACTTAATTTAAAGGCATTATTGTGGCCTCATTACATATCTTCTACTTCATCAATCTTGAAGAATTTACATCTCAGCATGCTTCGCGCACTTCTAAAATACATGGGCGATAAATCTGCCCAAAAACAGGTAGGGGGCGGGCGTCTCCTTTTCGGCCCCATCACACATCAATTGTGGTAGGGAGGGCGAGATGATGATGATGATTATATTGTGATGTGTGATCACTCTCTTGCCACACTCGCACCGACCTGAACAACAATAAAACTCTTGATTCTAGAGGCAGGGGCTATATTTATTTATAACCCATTCAGTGACAAAGCAAACATTAAACAAATAAACTAGCGAACATCACAAAACCAAACCAAACAAAACAAAACAAAACAAAACACCCAACAGTGCCCGATGCTAATATGTCATGTCTTTGTGTTCTTCTGTGTGGGTACACAGCGCGCTTCGTCGTTTGCTCTCTCGTGTGGGCTGAATCTTCAAATCGGCCTTTTGCCGATCGCTATTTCTTTTTATAGGCACTAGGCTAATCACTCACTTATCTGCGCGCTGGGCGTATTAATCTTGGCTACTTAAATATCACACGCGATTATCGCTTTAGGAATGGCGAAAACACAAATAAAACCTACAGCTATTTAATATAACACAATTCTACACCACAACTTAATTTAAAGGCATTATTGTGGCCTCATTACATATCTTCTACTTCATCAATCTTGAAGAATTTACATCTCAGCATGCTTCGCGCACTTCTAAAATACATGGGCGATAAATCTGCCCAAAAACAGGTAGGGGGCGGGCGTCTCCTTTTCGGCCCCATCACATCTGGAACAAGAAGGGACAAGTGGCCTACGCTTTAAGACGAGGGATCAACATTGTAGACTCTCCTTGACAATTCTTGGAAACGAGCTACACCCAGCAACCTTGACCAGCGACGAGAGGGAGCAGTGTAAAAAGAACCAACCCGTCAGCGGGAGCGGAAACTACTATTGGCAGCTAAGTGAAAAATATATGCTGCCAAAGTGAACTTTTTTCCATCGTCTCTATTATCCATCAATGTTGAAACTTTTCTACTAAACTATTCAATTATTTTCAAACTCTTAAAACTTAAGTGATTATAAAATTTTGTTATTTGTAAATTTACAAATTGGACTTCGATTTAATCATTTTAAAGTTACTGCATGTTTGTCTCAGTCAAATTATTACACACACTCTAAACGGAACTATACCAGAATAATAAGAATTTTCCTGATTTAATCAGAGGTGGGGGCTTAACTATCTAAAATTAATCATTGCTTAAATCCTTCACAAAATGTGTCGGCAGATTCTAGAATTAACGTGCTGAGCCAAACGCCGCATCGTTTTCGCTTATCTCAATATCTTGTGAAAACTCCTTTGTGGTAGAAGCGTCATTAACCTTCTATCTACATATCTGCCAAGAGTAATCTTGTGAGAAGTTAAACACCTTTAAAGCTCGTATTAGATACTCTTGAGTTTTGGCCACTATTGGACCACTACTGCAAAGCAGGGAATACAATACCGTCACAGTGACTAAGTGGCCTTGGTTGGTAGACTGTTCAACTTGTGAGTATGTACTCTTGATTCAGGGAATATGCTTTATATATATATATATATATATATATATATATATATATATATATATATATATATATATATATATATATATATATATATATATATATATGATAATAAACTTATGCGTGCTTTAGTTTGACTCAGGCGGTAAACGGCCGAGTGAGTTGAACGATATATGTAGAATCAACGTGTGAGCACTTGACACACAGGTGAATAAAATACTGCGCCACCACCGTTTACAAACGATAGCGAATTCGTTCCTGTAACTTAGGAAGTGTGTGATGTCCTGTCCTGTGAACTCTGCTATCCGGGCGTAAACTTTTCTAGCTTCTTTCTGGTTAGACACCAAACACGTAATGTGTAGACTCAGATTTCTGCAGGACTGAAGACACACAAAATTAGCTTCATAAGTTTCACATCTAATATCTGTCGTTGACTTTCTTTTATCGTATTTCTCACTCTGATCACTCTGTTTCTCTGGTAATAATGTATGAGATGAGGGGCACATGATAAGTGTTAAATATATTGAGCATGAAATTGTGTGCTCATGTAAGTTTGTAATGATGATCTAACACTCTAAATGAAGGTGAAGTATATAACTATGCATTACTTTATATGGGAGCCGCGGTAGCGCAGTGGTTAGTGCACTGGCTTCCTAGCTCGGTGGTCCATGGTTCGATCCCCAGTTGAGGTGGAATTGTTTAGACCACAAACGGCTCCGAGGTCGACCCAGCCTCGTGAATTGGGTACCAACGCAACTCTGGGAAGGTTAAGGCGGCCGGCGTGATGCTGACCATATCACCCCTTGTGTGCCGATGGTCAAGAAAATATGGGCCAAACACCGTATTCCCAATATGCCTCAAGGGACGTGTAAAGACATATTACTTCATTTGATCCTAGAGGAAAAATCTTTGATTTGATTAATCAGTTACGAATAGAAGAAATGAAACAAACTGTCTTTCGCACATTAAATATGAGGCTAAATGCAAAAATAAATCTAAATTAATGAAGAAGATAAATTATTAATAATTTGTTTACGATTTAGTAACCTCCTTTTCCCTTCGCAAATTCATAAAGAACACTATAAAATTAAACTCCACAGATATGAGCCACATATCCACACAAGAATAAAATATCAGAACAAGCTGTACACGGGCTATGCTGTAGGGAAAACTCATACTCTTATGATGTTGAAAACTCCATTCTGGCGGAAATCTCGTTATTTTTCTGGATTGCCAATGTATCAGAAGCCGCGGTCTGTGCCGTATAACTCAGCCCCATAATCCAATAGCAAAGCGTCCCTCATATTCAGCGGCATTGACATACTGGCGTACCCTTTCAGTGCATGTCACTGGCTTAAAGTGGATGGGCTGTCGCAACCAACTCTTTACTCTGTGCTGCGTGTTAGTTTTGCAAGACAACCCGTGATTTAGGATTGGCCGCGCAAAGCAGAAATCATCTGCCGCCTTTGTCACAAAGCCTTCTGTGTTTTTTGCAGCTTCGCGTGAAATTTCTTGTGTCGTTCTCTGGCGGGGCTGGCTTCTTTTGTCTCATTGTCGTGAGGTGGCTTCCTTTATTATCTTGACACGTAATCAGCATACCACTCTCACTGTCTACCATCTGGCAACAAACATTCCTGTACGTGTAGCAAGTCCTTTGTGGCGACGTGCTGTTGTGTCCCAAGATGGTGACACTCGTATTGTTTCAACAGCGGATTAGGCATTAAAGGAATTCTTTCTATGGCCAATCCTGGCGTTTTCCAAGTCAAACAATACTTGTCTAACGTGGCCAGGTAGGTTTCCCAAGACTCTAACGAGACTAGGTGGGCTCCGAAAGATAACGCACGGTTGGGAAATAAATCAAAGGCTTGTAAAGTTGCACTTAGGTACGAGCCGTGATTATGCAAGATTACTTTATCAGTGATAAAAGAGCAAACTGAGAGAGAAATAAAATCAGAAAGATGTGGAGAAAGGTACGGGGCGATAAAGATAGGCGCCACCTCACTACATTGATGACTATTTTTCTTTTTAACTGCAGTTCTCCACTTTCATCTTCCTCCTGTGACTTCTCCAATTCAGCAGTTGCAGCTTCTGCAGCCGCTTTGTTTTTACAATGTGTGAGGTCCAGCCACATACGTCATCCTGTAAAACATATTAATGTTTCCCAGTTCACGCACATTGACAAAGACAGCCAGAACACAACTTGAATACACACTTATATATACATATTTCTTGCAGTGAAGACATACTGAAACCACCAGCACTGTAAGTATTTATATGTACTGTACTCGGAAGCACATAACGTTCGAAAACAGAAACAGGAAATGAACCAATGAGACACTCAAACGCACTTCTGCAAATCATCATCATTATTATGCTGTTCACTCCCCACGGATCATGCAACCACCACAACAACTGGTCGTCTGGCAGGACTCCATCACAAATCTTTCACATACATCTACAGCAGTGCTTTCTGTAGCAAACTTGATAAGGTTCCCAACCCCGGGCACAACCTCAAATTATTCGACTTGGACGACTTGCCTTACACAGCAGTAGTCATATTTTTCTTTGGCTAAAATGAGAGACCTGTGAAAGCTACATGGCGCACTGCTGCAAATAGCAATTCAAAATCCAAAATCTCATATACATGTCTACCATCATTATTATCCCTATCCTCCAGTTTAATAAGTGCACCCTAAGACTGCGTGTCTTTTTTTTATTATACAATTTTGCTTCGTATTGGCGAGGTGCGCACCGTTCAACCTAGGCACAGGATCCGCCGGTTATATTAGGGCGCATATCCAAATATAAAAGTCCTTGTAAAGAGACTTTATGTGCTGTGCCATTCATTCAAAGTCTTGTTTATTCCCTTAATATTTGTTAAAATTTAACTTCCATTCTGTTTTCTGTTTTCTATTTCTCTCACACTGGGTACTCATGAAAAAGAATCGCCATGAACCAGGGTTGTGGAGTCGGCCACACATTTTTCCGACCCCGACTCCGAAAACTTTAGGGGTCCGACTTCGACTATAGTCCTTTTTAAGTGCAGTTATACCTTGGAGATATTGCGGGTTCGGTTCCTGACCACCGCAATAAAGCGAATATCGCAATAAAGCGGGTCACACCCATTTTTGTTGGCTTCCCAGCGCATATAAAAGCCTAAAATCATGTTTACACTATGTCTATTAAGTGTGCAATAGCACTAGTTCTAAAAAAAAACAATGTACTGTAAAATTATAAATACTTTATTGCTAAAAAGTTGGCTCGCTCGAGGCGATGTTCCCGCCAAAAATATATCGGAAGAAGGCACGTTCTAGAAAAAAAACATGAATAATTTGAAAAAAGTGCAATATCTGCGAAGCGCAATAAAGCGAAGTGCAATAAAGCGAGGTATACCTGTAGTGATATGACATAAAATTATGCACTTATATGGAGATATATGTATAAGTATGGTATGTGTGTGAATAAATGAAAACATGGCTTTCGTAGACTATATTCATTTATTCATAGGGTAATACAAAATAACTAATTACCCACACCTGCACACAAATGATTGCTTTGCCCAACTTCATGAAGCAAAATAGTTTCAATTTAACAATGACAGGAAAATTGATCATTAGCCTTGGCAGAGAATGCAGAGCTGGTGGCAATGGAAAATCATAGCTGGAGATTAATCAGCTGGTAAGTGATCATGCTGGGGATGATGACGCCATTGTGTACACTGATGGGTCTGTAGTGCGTGGTGAGAAATCAGGATGGGGCTTCTCTGCGAGAATAAAGAGCAGGGTCGTTTCTGAACAGAGTGGGGCCTACGTGACAACAACCTCTAGCATAAGAATGGAGGTAGAGGCAGTTACTGCAGCACTGAGGTGGCTGTCTGAAACTCCATAAACCAGGGCAGTTATATTGTCAGACTGTCAGGCCATGCTTCGGAAAGTTCAGAACGGATGGCTGCGGCAGGAATGGAAAACATCAATAGAATCCTGAAATCTTCCAGAAATGGTGTGGATCTACTGTCCTGCTCATGCAAGGGTACTTGGCAATGAGAGAGCTGACAGACTGGCCTCAATAGCACCTGTCGTAGATTTTTGATAGGGGAATTAAGACTTGGGTTGGTCCCTTCTGAATAGATTTGAATAAGTGATAGTCACAGTGAGAAGTAGTAATAGCAATAGGTTTCCACGAGTGAGATGGTAGAATGTGATTAAGAGGCTGTCTCTGAGATCGAGAAATCTTCTCTCTCTCTCACCTATCTTCTACGACAGCTTTCGAGGAGTCAGACAGTCTAAACACACACACACACACACACACACACACATATATATATATATATATATATATATATATATATATATATATATATATCTAACCACTCACGTGCACGCACATATATGATGACAGTTGGACGTACAGACGTGGGAAAACTATAACAAATGATTATATAAATATTCTAGAACGAGCTGACCAACACGCTGATTAATTTCAAGAGAAATTTTAATTATCATCTAAAATTTCTTCCCAACACATAGAAATTACATTAAAGCATATACACGTAGTCAAAAAAAAAATCAAGGAATTGCTACAAGAAATGATAGACCCACAGTTAGATCTTATCCCTCGAGGTATGCCCACAGTCCTGTTGGAAGAAAGTGATAGCCCCAAGGAAACAAGGATACATAGGATTAGGCCTAATATTTCCCCTTCTTAAGGTACGGACAGACTTGATATCTCTGCTCTATTTTAAGGGAAATATGATTAGCAATATTTGCATACAGAAAGTTAAGATAGCAAAACGGGTGCCCAATTACAACAATAAAAAAATCACTCCGCCCTGCATTCACTTTATTCATTCAGCTGAGCACACGTGCACATGTTCATACTCACAGCTTAGATAGCCACTTCTGGTAATACAATTTTTAGGACATTTCCCTACAGACTCGTCA
This sequence comes from Oreohelix idahoensis, assembly GCA_024509875.1. Taxonomy (NCBI): domain Eukaryota; kingdom Metazoa; phylum Mollusca; class Gastropoda; order Stylommatophora; family Oreohelicidae; genus Oreohelix; species Oreohelix idahoensis. The sequence goes on from JAMPIV010009047.1 coordinate 100,477, forward strand.
GGGGCAGTCTTTGACCAAGAAATCCCCACTTCCAAAAAGACAGAATGAATTCTCTGCTTCCGGGAACGACTCCTTGGGTGTTCTTATTTTTGGGATGTCTGCTTAGGTCACATTAAAATTGTCCAGGCACGAAACATTAACAACGAGCACATTGTCAATAGCTTAGGTTTCTAGAATTGAGGAATGTCAGATCGGTGTCTACTTTCAGGAAAGGACTATATTTGGTCACCACACCACTAGTCGAAACTCCGTCGGAATGTTACTGACGTGAATATGTTACTTGCCACCACGGCTAAATTTGTACATAGAGTTCGTGCAGAAATCTGATCTGGCTCAAAGGCCCAGTATAAACATTTAGTCTTTAATAAAACCCGTTAGTGAAAGTTGTACTCTGTCTATTTATGAAGACACACGCACTGTCAGACAGGTGTTAACTTGTAAATCCACGTGGTTAAAAGATAAAAATGTTTATGTTTCTCACAGGTATGTCTCTGTACTAAACGCCGGCAAAGTTTGGGTTACCCAGTACTCACTGAATAAAAAAAAACACATATGAAATATTTTACATATTATGTACTCACTATAACTTACATTTTTTTTTTTAAACTGCAAGCGTACCGCTTGACTTATCATTTAAACCTTCCTGTGAAATAAGTTATTTACATAAAATCATCAATCCTCATGAATCAGGAATACATGCGTATTCCGTCAACACTCATGAGGCTTCTAGCATTAATAAAGTTAGTTTAGAAAGTTTATTCTCGTCTGATTATTTAGCAGTAAAATTAAATTCCTTAATAGCCGACTGAGTTTAAGCTAGAAATATAATTTCTGTTTTCCACTGTAACTCGTCACTAAAAATAATACAGACTATATAAATTAAGCGCTCTGCACCAAATCTAACTAGTGAAATAAAATAAGCGATTTAACACTTTAAACACTTCACAAAATACTAGATAATATGTATAATATTTACCTCCCCACACAGAACTACAGACTAAACCATGAACTAGAATACTGCAATCTAATGGTAGTCTAGAGCTCGGCAAAATGGCCAAGAAACTCAGACTTCGCCAAAACACAGATATATGATCTAGCACAGCGATCTGTCTACTGCAAAATTTAGGAGCAAGAATGAAAATCTAGTTTCAAACTCTGGTTATATCCATTACCAGACAAAGAGGTAAACGTTTACTTTCGCAAAACGAAGTACTCTCCCCTTTCCGTCTTTAACGCTTACGTTTAACACCTAAACGCATGCCGTAACTGCCACCTACTGACCGAGAGGGCGCGTGTCAGTTGCGACTCTCAGACAACCCGTCTCCAGTGCAGAAACAGTTTTTCACACCTCCCCAAGAAACTCATCCTGAGACCCCTAACTGACACTTTGCTTTCTCGCACCTTACGCCAAAACTGGCCGTGGAGCGTGAGTGTCATATCACCTGACACTGAGAATCTACCTTGGAAACTACATGTCAGATGCAAACTACCAGACAAATGTCTCCTCATCATGTCTGACGGAGTGAATTCTCACACTTCAGGCCCAGAAACTTAGCCGAAGAAACGCTGTCCCAGGGGAAACTGTAGACAGCTGTCTGCTCCCCTGTCTGACGGAATGCATTCTAACACTCTGCGTCTCGTGTAGGGGCTGACATGTTACGTCATAACTGCGTTCTCAGTTTAATCAGCAATGAAATGCGTTTCTAAATGAGAAACGAAACTGGCGAAAGTGAGAATGGGAAAAAATTATTTCTCGCAAACGAATGGATGCGAAAAATACAGGAAAAAGGTAAAGAGTGATAATAAAATAGGGGATACGGGTGAAAGAAAAAGAAGAGGATATAGGCAATTCAATGATCATAAACCTCTGTGACAGCACCCATGGTGGGGACACTGGATATGGATAAGGGAGAGATACTAAGGGCAATTAATGATAGCCTGCTAGATAATGACGCTGCAATGGATGAATCAACAAGGCTGAGACTGTTGGAGTTTGGCATCAAACGTGGGACTAGCAGAGATGGACGTGAGAGAGGATGCATCCGTCGTGTTTACAACCAGCGTGCTACAGGTACAGTTAGCATTCATACTCTTCGACATTAGTTGAGGGAGACTGAGCACCTAGGGGTTTGCCCTGAGTGCAGTGAGGTCGATTCTGAATAACAATAACAGGAAAACTGACAGTGTATTTAGTATATTTTCATTTCTTGTGTGCTTTTTCTAAATGTGCCAACAAATTTCCAATTGTGATAAAAACTTTATTTATGATCAGAAGCAACTGAAATTTTCCTACATCATGTAAAAATGGACGTATTTTAACATGAAAGTGGTTTTAGGAATTTTACTACTTTAAAATGTTATTTCAAATTTTGTAAGCGCCCCTTTCCTATGCATGGATCAAACGTGGATCTACCTTGACTTAAGTCTCGTCATGAATCAAACGTGGATCTGCCTTGACTTAAGTCTCGTCATGGATCAAACGTGGATCTGCCTGTCTCGTCATGGATCAAACGTGGATCTGCCTTGACTTAAGTCTCGTCATGGATCAAACGTGGCTCTGCCTTGACTTAAGTCTCGTCATGGATCCAACGTGGATCTGCCTTGACTTAAGTCTCGTCCTGGATCAAACGTGGATCTGCCTTGACTTAAGTCTCGTCATGGATCAAACGTGGATCTGCCTTGACTTAAGTCTCGTCATGGATCAAACGTGGCTCTGTCTTGACTTAAGTCTCGTCATGGATCAAACGTGGATCTGCCTTGACTTAAGTCTCGTCATGGATCAAACGTAGATCTGCCTTGACTTAAGTCTCGTCATGGATCAAACGTGGATCTGCCTTGACTTAAGTCTCGTCATGGATCAAACGTGGATCTGCCTTGACTTAAGTCTCGTCATGGATCAAACGTGGCTCTGTCTTGACTTAAGTCTCGTCATGGATCAAACATGGATCTGCCTTGACTTAAGTCTCGTCATGGATCAAACGTGGATCTGCCTTGACTTAAGTCTCGTCATGGATCAAATCAAACGTGGATCAAAAACCTGCCTTGAAAAAAATTTACGTGAGTGACTTCCAAAACAGCAGAAGAGGACAGAAAATAAGGAATTATTGCAGAGTTTCAGGCATGTTGTGTGTGTGTGTGTGTAACGTTGCCTTTATTCACACACCCACACCACACACACAAGAGGGAGAGATAGAGTGACTGAGTGATACCGAAGGTGGAAGATTTTTAAATGATTGCAACTGTGGTCGCTACACCTGTAGTCAATTATTTCAATAGCCCGAATAACAAGGATGGTTGTAATAACCAAGTCTCTCCGATCACAGATCGATGATAGAAAGCTGTCTGATCTTGAATACTGTGTAAATCTTCCTCGTTCGATGCCTCAAGCTCCAGGCTTATATATTAAACTGCGATCCTCCTTAGCCATTGCTAACCCGCAATTTCTTGTTTAAAACACTGTTATCTAGTTTGATATAAGCGTTGTTTGAATGCTTCAAATCACTGAGCTTTTGATTTACTGGGTTTCAGGCGACCTAGTTAGCTGCAATTTTTGCAACTGGCCCTCTACCGTGGTACATTTTAAACTATCAAAATTTGAAGGAACTTTGAGTGACCTGTCCTGTACCTACCTGCCTATTAAAAAAAAAAAACCAAAATAAAAACAATTGAAGCCAGAAAAAAAATCAAAGAATTTTTACAAGATTACAGCTGTGGAATTATCACAGAACTTGGTTACGTTTTTACACATCATTATGAACAGGATCACAAAACTTGGTGACGTTGTACACAAAATTTTGATCAGGATCACAAAACTTGAGAGTCATTGTACACAATAATTGTGACCATTGTTATAACTTTGTTGCTATCCAATTAAATATTGTTTTAGTGGATTTGATAAAAGTAGTAAAAGTGGATCCCTAACATTTGTGTTTGTCTTTACTTGTTTAAATATGCATGTCAATTAGTTCTCACTTTCTTTACCATTCTGTTTTCGTACATATGTCCATGAAGAAGGCTCAGTAATCGCAACATCTTTGTCCCAATCCCCATGCGACTCACGCCAGCTATCTTCTTGTATGTGGCAGCGTTCAACCACACATTGTACTATACACAGCCACCAATGTACATGTATAAACCGTTGGCGGATCCAAGGGGTTGGCAGCGGGGCACTCGCCCCTCCCTTGGGACTTTGAAAACCATTATTTCATAACCGCTCAAGTATTCTTCCACCACGTAGGACGTAAATGTAAGTAAACGTTAGATCAGACGACGGCCAAATTAAAACATGTTTGGTACTGAACAATGGTAAGTATCCTAAAAGTTGCGAATGTAGTTTGCAAGTAATTCTACGTGGCGGGACAATGAAAGACAATAAATGGAACCGCCAAATAACAATGAGACAACAGACGACGCCAGCATGCGATTCAAGGGGACTTTACGCGAGCCACAAAAGCAGAGGACTTTGTGACAAGAGGCGGATAATTTCTGTATCGGTCGGCCAATCCAAATTAAAAAAATGTTTCGCTATGATATAAAATATGAATGCATTTTTTATCAAATTTTGTCTCGTTGTAGTTGTACCGTACTTTTATGTAATTATATTATAAATAGTTATATATATATATATATATATATATATATATATATATATATATATATATATATATATATATATATATATATATATATATATATATATATATATATATATGATATGGGTGGATTTGAGCTGAAATGATAACTTGCCACCCCTATCGACACCTGGTATTAAAGTGCAAGATGTAGGTGTTTTCTCTGATTTAGAATGTTGCTGTGTGTGTTGCAGTAGAACAGTTCACAGGGTACACCACAGGCAACATGACGTGTAGAGTCATAGAAATGGTAACTTCGCTTTAGTTTTATACCATTTATTGCACGCCACAAAACAGTCATGATATTTATGTCATCATCAGCACAGTATAACGAATGCAGCATTCAAAATCATATTAACTGATAGTCATGTAGGATTCAATACTCCATAGTTGTATGGTAAACAGATATCATAAAGTTCTGGTTCGTGAAGCTTTATAAATAATATATATAACTTCTGCAACAGTGTCAGCTGCAGATCTTCAATGATCATAGACAATAATAATTATTCCCTTCCTGATGCTAGCAGATCAGATGTATACAATAAGTCCGTTTACTGTCTGCACGTGAATAGCATACATGGATTACAGGTCAGCTCGACCTTTATAACCTTCCTAAGTCTAACCATCTGACTTGGACGTGATCTCTGATATAACGAATCCTGGAACACAGACAATAGTCTTGTTGGCCTAGAGCGACCCATATATATATATAACTAGTTCAGGTATAAAGATACCGGTGACTTAATCCTAGTCAAAGTACCTCTCCATTTTGAATCACACAGGCGAGCAAAAAGGCGACAAAATGACGAACCTCTAGATGATAGCATAAAGTTCGATACAAGAGGAATTACCTTATTTCGGAAAATCAACCATGAACATATGCCTCCAGGCAGGCTTGAATAATACTGGGAAATATTCTAGTTAGCTAACTAACTCACAAAGACAATGTATTTCCCTCAGAAAATCACAAGACGCAGGTCGCGTCTGCTCGCTACTTAGACCATTTCTAAACTGCCCGAGCTGGGCGGAACAACAAACGAAAACCAAGTCGAGACATGCGCAGAGCGACAATCTCTGAGTCGCCGTTCACAATAAGACGATTCTAAGAACATTCGAGATAAAAGTCTTACACAGTCGCGCCTTTTATGGTCATGAACAGAAGCGTTAAGAAAGGTTTCAGGCATCTACAACAGTTGACTGATACTACCAAATAAGGAGATATGGTCACGCTTCGTTCAAGAAATTATAGACCGAACGTGTCTCTATACAAGAGAAGGCAAACTCCTAAAAAATTGTAGTCTCGATAACTCGGATTATGTCCCTTTGACTGTAAAAAACATAATACACACTTCAGTCAAAAAATGATCATACATACGAAAAATGATCATACAAAGGCTTTGAAAAAAGTAATTATTTGTGCGTAACATTACCGCACCCTCCCGGGAAAAAAAAATGAAACATTTTTTTTTTTAAATCCTGGAGCCGGAAAAATCTAGGCTCCTAACGCACGTATGATGCGCGGATATATACCTAACAAATTAGCTCAACGCATGGAGCGACACTGAGATCATATCTCAGATCCTTAGAGAAAAAATTTATCTAAGTATACGCTTATATATTCCAGGAAGGTGCCACCAACACACGTCAACAGTGATATCCTCCACAATGGACACAATCTCGCATCTTCAATGATGTGCTGCGAAAATATCAATAACACAAATCTTAAAGACAACTGGTAAATCTCTTAATACAATTATGCAAATATATTGTTTAAATGTGGCCGAGTGATCTTTTGGCCCGTATATCACTAACTAAGCCTTCTTAGATAATTACATGGTACAATGTTATAAATTCCCCTAAAAAAAGTGAGAAAAAAAAATCTACTAACATGTCATTATAACATTGGACTGTATATCAGGAAATATATATATATGACAGAAGAATCATGTGGAATCGTGTGGGCATCTGGACAGAATGTCTGCCATTACATTATCCGAACCACGGATAGCTCGAACCGAGAAATGAAATGGTTGAAGAGCTATGGCATAACGAGTGGACCTCGAGCTCTTCAAGTTTTTGCTCTGAATAGCAGTAAGCGCTTTCTGGTCGGTTTCCACAATGAAATGTGCGCCTAGAAGAAATCTTTGTAACTTCAGAATAGACCATACCATAGGCAATAACTCACGGTCTAAAACCGAGTAATTCTTTTCTGCAGCATTTAATTTCCTAGAGATATACATCACCGGATGCAGAGTATCAGAATACTCCTGCATTAGTGCCGCCCCAATCCCAGTTGACGAGGCGTCACTTCGAAGAACAAAAGTCTTCTCAATAGTAGGTAACCTAAGAATAGGTGGAGATGAAAATAGGGCTTTAACCTGGACCAATGAGGATTGACATTCTTTAGACCAGCGGATCAGATTAGGCGACCCTTTCTTCAATAAAGTAGAAAGCGGTGCCATAATGGAGGACAGATTCGGAATGAATCGTCCGTAGAATTGGATCAAACCTAATAGACTTCTTACTTGTTTCTTCGTCTTAGGGACCGAAATGTTAAGTATTTTTGAAACATTGTGGTCCTCTGTCTTTAAAAGACCACGACCAACACGATGACCTAGGAAAGAAATCTCACTAAATCCTATAAAGGCTTTAGAGGGTTTTGCAGTCAAGTTATACTCGCGAAGAGTGGACAGTAATTCGTATAAACCCAAATAGTGATCTTCCCAGGAATCACTGAATAGACAGATATCATCTAGGTATGCTATGACATCTGTACGATATGCGAGAATTCGCCGCATCATGCGTACGAATGTAGCAGGGGCGTTCATAAGACCAAAAGGCATGAAATTCCATTGGAATAAACCCCTGGGTGTAGAAAAAGCTGTAAAAGGTTTGGCACGTTCGGTTAGAGGAACTTGCCAATAACCTTTAGACAAATCTAGTTTGGTAAAGAATCTAGAATTAGAAAGTTTATTGAGTAGTTCTTCTAATGAAGGCATAGGTTCAGCATCGAACTTCGTAACTTGGTTCAATTTGCGATAATCTACGCAAATGCGAATGTTATTATCCTTCTTTCGAACAATAACCATAGACGAAGAGTATGCTGAAGTGGATGGTTCAATGATTTCCAAACGTATCATTTCATCCAATTCTTTTTCGACTTGAGACTGGAAATGGATAGGTATTGGATAGGGTCTGACTCTGATAGGATTATGATCAGTTAGCACAATGTCATGTTCAATGACATGTGTGTGTCCCGGGATGTCTGTAAGAACATCCTGAAATGTTTGCAACATCGAAGAAACTTGTCGATGTTCCTCAGCGGAAAGATTTGGAGAAACGGTCACGTTTTTCCAAGATTCCGTAGAATAAAGTGGGACCATAGAAAGAGGAAGATTGACATCAGAAAAAGTAGTTTCCTCATCCTGTATAACTGACAGCGATGAGTACTGACCATGAGGTACTTGAGAATTGTCCGTTGCCTGGAAAATAGGCTGCAAATAGTCAGGTCTTTCATAAAATTCCGTGAGCATATTTATGTGGAAAGTTTTATGCTTTCCATCAATATCGACAACATAGTCGACATCAGAAATTTTGGAGACTATTGCATATGGACCTTTCCATGCAATTAGAAGTCTGTTCTCCCTTGAAGGAAGTAGAACGAGAGCTTTGTCACCTGGACAAAGTTGTCGTAGACATCTATTCTTATTTGCAAACTGCCTTGCCTTTTCTTTAGCAAATTCGGAAGACGAAGTTGCTAAAGAAAAGGCAAGGCAGTTTGCATGCCTCGATGATCTTTTGCCTAAGAGCAATGACGTACTCATAAGAAGATTGAGTCTCATCGCTAATATTATCGGCAGTGATTAGATCGTGAAGTAAAGACATAGGGCCGCGCGGTTGCGCGCCAAAGACAAGTTCAAAAGGGGAAAACCCCGTATGTTCATTGGGGACCTCTCTATACGCAAAGAGAGCCGCGGGTAAGACCCTGTCCCAATCCTGAGGATGATCCTCAGTTATCTTACCAAGTAAAGTTTTCAGAGTCCTATTTAAACGTTCGACCAACCCATTAGACATTGGGTGATAGATACTGCTGAGAGACCTTTTAATGTGTAGCATAGACATTACCTGTGACATAGTGTCTGATATAAGTTGAGTGCCATGGTCTGACAATATTTCTCCGGGAAAACCCAAGCGAGAAAATATCAGCCAAAGAGCGTCTGCGATGTCAGCAGTTGAGATGCTCTTGAGAGGTATTGCCTCTGGCCAACGTGTGCACATATCGACACATGTAAGGATAAATTGATGTCCTCTAGCCGACTTAATTCTAAAAGGACCGATAATATCTATTGCCATTTTTTGAAAAGGGCGAATAGGAATGTCAGCAGCCTGGATAGGCGCAGCATGTCGTGGTCCTTTAGATTTGACCTCCTGACATACTTTGCAAGAGCGACAGTACATTCGTATGTCCTTGCTCACAAATGGCCAAAAGAAAGCCGCAAGAACTCTCGACTTTGTACGGGAAAAACCCATATGTCCAGCACATTGCGAGTCATGAGCATGTTGCAATATTTGCAATCTCATGCTCTTGGGCACAAGAATTTGTGAATGAGTGGACGTAGTCGAGTCTTGTACCATACGTACAAGTACGCCGTTCTTCATAGAAATCCAAGATTTTCTATTAGTATTTTGATTAGGATCACCTTTTTTTGCTAGAATGAAGAATTTTTGTAAAGAAGGATCTTCTTCTTGCAATTTGATAAATGAGTCACGTGTAATAGTCAAGTGACTATCTTGGTCATTTACTTCATCATTATTAGTTAATGAAGTTTGAGGTGGATCCAGAGCATGTGCTCTTGTGACCACCGCATTGGTAGCTTCAATGTTTTGCTCTTCCCAAACAGCAATCTGCTGTGGGGTACATTCCCTAACTCCGTGAATACGACCAATAATAAGGTCCGCAATAGGGTTTGGAAGTAGACACGCGTGGACCTCTCCCGTGAAGAAAGGAGTAGCAATGTGTATTATAGCAGTAGGATACTTTTCCAACGTGCCACCAAATGTGACACATTTGATGACCTTTCCTGTAGCACAGGATGGATCTACAAGAGATTGCCTAACCCCGACAGTAGTACATCCAGAGTCAAACAACACTGAGACTGGATTACTATTTACAAGCCCCTTATGTAATATAAGAGAACCTCTCCCATCATGAGCAACATTAGCAGGAAGAGCGGGCAAAGGATGACCACAGCTTAAAGTACTAACGGTCTTTGGGTCAAATAAAGTACTGCATTGGATACATTTATTTGCTCTACCAAAATCAAAAGATGAGCATCCGATAGCATTATGGTCTTTATTATCATTAACCTGTTTATCTACTCCCTGAGATTCTTGTTGAACAGAGTTTGTCTGTTGATATTTTTTTCTCTTATGTTGCGATCTACCGCGACCATTATTGCCTCTGCAATTATCATTAAAGTCCCTACTGTAATTTTTATCCTGGTTTGAGTTCCAGTTTCCATAACTGTCATTACCATCTCTATACTGTTGAGAACCTCTATTATCCTGGTATTGAGGTCTCTGAGAAAAATATTTTCCTCTATACCGATTACCTTTGTGAAAATTTCTAAAGTTAACCGGAGTAGAATAACGTGTAGTATTAGGATGTCTCCAGTTCTGGGAAGAAGAATCACCCTGGAATTGATTACTATGATTCTGGGCATAATTACGGTTACTCTTTTTATTGAAATTTTGCTGGCTACCCTGAAATTTACGCATAAAATTTGGGCCATAAGGTGCTGCCGAAGCAACTGGCAGACCTTCTTTTACTTTAGAGTTGCTAATGGTTATGTGAGGATGCGCAGTAACATACTGGCTACAGTATTCTTCCATTTCTTTTATGTTTTTAGGCTTACGCTCATGAAGAAAAGAAAGAAAAGCTTCATTAACAGAAGACATAACCTTGTCTCTAAGTAGTAAGTCCATAAGAGCTTCAAATGTACTCTCTGTTTTAGACAACTCAACCCATCGTAAAAAAGTAAGACGGATGCCTGAGATGAATTCAGAGAATTCAACTCCAGTTTCTGGTAACATGTTTTTAAATTTAAGACGATATCCGTCCTCGTTAAGTTGGTACTTCTTTAACAATGCCGCCCTGACAACCTCATAGTTGTTCTTGTCAGGCACATCTACCATACCCAACAAAGTCAAAGCATCACCTCTAAGTATCTTGGACAGATGATAAACATATAATTTTTTATCTATATTATGCACCTTACATGCACTTTCAAATCTATCTAGATAAAATGTTATATCATCAATTGAAGCATTGAATGCTGGTAAATTAAGCTTGAAATCAACAGCATTAGACTTATTAGCAGATGATACCTTATTAGCATCATTAGCATTACTAGATAACTTCAACTTTTCTAACTCCAAAGCTAAGAGTTTTTCTTCATGCTCCATTTTTGCTTTTCTCTCATCAGCTTCTCTTTGTAACCTTCTTTCTTCAGCCTCAGCCTGTAACTTTCTTTCTTCAGCCTCAGCCTGTTTTTTCTAATCTTTTATTTTCAGCCTCTATTTCAAGTCTCTTATTTTCAGCTTCTTTTTCAAGTCTCTTATTTTCAGCTTCTATTTCAAGTCTCTTATTTTCAGCTTCTTTTTCAAGTCTCTTATTTTCAGCTTCTTTTTTCAAGTCTCTTATTTTCAGCTTCTATTTCAAGTCTCTTATTTTCAGCTTCTCTTTTTTGTTTTTCCATTTCCATTTGTAATCTTTTCTCATCTACCTGCATCTGCAGTTTTAAATTTTCAGCATCTATTCTCTTTTGTTCAGTTTGTTCTTTCATTTTCTTTTCTTCCGACTTCAATGCCTTGGCATATTGAACAGTCGCAAATTCTTCTAATTTATCACCTGTCTTCCCAAGGGCTTTACCCTGCTCAATAAAGTACTCAAATGTAGACATGATGTCTAAAATGTGAGTACAGAACCTGAAATAATTAATTATCTTATTTCAATCTTAATAGCAACAAGACTTAATAAAGTGCTTGTGTAATCACTATGTTTACCCCAATCTCTGTGGGAAACAAGACTTGACACCAACTTGTATTATCAAATGTATAATAATATCACAAGTCACCTCTTAATTATCAGTGCACTACACAAATCAGTGCATAACCATCAGTTATTTATCATAACTGCACTACAATAGTGCATAAGCAAAAAACCACCAGTTAGTTATGATAAGTGCACTATAGACCAATAGTGCATGAGCATATATGTAACAATAGTGAAAGCTAACTATGCAAGAACTATGCAAACAATAACAAGACAATGTAAACAATAACAAAGGTCACCAACAATGTAAACAATAACAAAGATCAAAGTCAAATGTAAACAACAACAAAGATCAAAGTCAATGTAAACAAAAACAAAGATCAGAGTCAATGTAAACAATAACAAAGATCAAACAATATGAAAACATTCGCATAAGTCAAATAAATAAACAGCGAAACTAAAAAGAAATGTGATGACAAAATGCGAAGATATGACAAACAAATGACGCTACAGTGTATACACAAAAATATACTTAAAGAACTGAATAATAGATAGGGGAGACCTACAAATACAAACAATCGAAATCGAAACTAAAAAACACAAAGAAAGAGAGAAAAGAAAAAGAAAAAAAAAATATACAAGAAACAAAAATAAAGCACAACTCGTCACAACTAAACAGATATAGCAACGATTGTCGCTAGCAAATTTCACAGTAGGAAATTCGCACAGTCCCTAACGAAAACGCTAACAGTAGAACCTCTGTGACGTGGTATCTTCTACTGAAAGACACCGCCCAACCGAGAAAACCCGCTGAATATAAACATATAAATATACAAATACAAATAACATATAACATATAAACATGTAAACAGTGTGAAAAATGTGATAGACAGAAGGCTCAGTTAGAACATAAGGGCACAGTTCACAAACAAAACAGGCCACTTAACTTCTATGTATCCACAACGTCAGCACAGTTCAGAACAGGATGTGATCAGCATTCTTAGGACAATGATCCAACGTTGATCCATATCTGCTCTCGTAAACTGCCATGACGAAGGAAATGAGCTTCTGACAGGAAACAGCTTCTGAACTTGACCTTCTGAATTCTACAAATTGACTTGAGCACTTGACCTTCTGAATCTGCAACAGTACCTCTGAGACCGGAACAGTTGTTACGGCACTTGTCCTTCTTCTTAACAGATCAGGAAATCCATTCGCTCGGTACTTGTCCTTCTAGTTGTAGACAAACTTCAATACTGCCGAGCAGCGCCGGGTAGTTTCAAAATATCAACAACTGTCAGTAATGCCGCGTCTTTCAAAAAAATTTCATCAAAGGTGATGAATAGAAACTGCAACGTTGTCTTGTAGTCTGCTGATGATGTCTGGGTTTGTTGACCCCCTTGATAGCTGGTATCAGAGTAAACCAACATATGGCCACCAAAAAAATGATATAAGGGTGGATTTGAGCTGAAATGATAACTTGCCACCCCTATCGACACCTGGTATTAAAGTGCAAGATGTAGGTGTCTTCTCTGATTTAGAATGTTGCTGTGTGTGTTGCAGTAGAACAGTTCACAGGGTACACCACAGGCAACATGACGTGTAGAGTCATAGAAATGGTAACTTCGCTTTAGTTTTATACCATTTATTGCACGCCACAAAACAGTCATGATATTTATGTCATCATCAGCACAGTATAACGAATGCAGCATTCAAAATCATATTAACTGATAGTCATGTAGGATTCAATACTCCATAGTTGTATGGTAAACAGATATCATAAAGTTCTGGTTCGTGAAGCTTTATAAATAATATATATAACTTCTGCAACAGTGTCAGCTGCAGATCTTCAATGATCATAGACAATAATAATTATTCCCTTCCTGATGCTAGCAGATCAGATGTATACAATAAGTCCGTTTACTGTCTGCACGTGAATAGCATACATGGATTACAGGTCAGCTCGACCTTTATAACCTTCCTAAGTCTAACCATCTGACTTGGACGTGATCTCTGATATAACGAATCCTGGAACACAGACAATAGTCTTGTTGGTCTAGAGCGACCCATATATATATAACTAGTTCAGGTATAAAGATACCGGTGACTTAATCCTAGTCAAAGTACCTCTCCATTTTGAATCACACAGGCGAGCAAAAAGGCGACAAAATGACGAACCTCTAGATGATAGCATAAAGTTCGATACAAGAGGAATTACCTTATTTCGGAAAATCAACCATGAACATATGCCTCCAGGCAGGCTTGAATAATACTGGGAAATAGTCTAGTTAGCTAACTAACTCACAAAGACAATGTATTTCCCTCAGAAAATCACAAGACGCAGGTCGCGTCTGCTCGCTACTTAGACCATTTCTAAACTGCCCGAGCTGGGCGGAACAACAAACGAAAACCAAGTCGAGACATGCGCAGAGCGACAATCTCTGAGTCGCCGTTCACAATAAGACGATTCTAAGAACATTCGAGATAAAAGTCTTACACAGTCGCGCCTTTTATGGTCATGAACAGAAAGCGTTAAGAAAGGTTTCAGGCATCTACAACAGTTGACTGATACTACCAAATAAGGAGATATGGTCACGCTTCGTTCAAGAAATTATAGACCGAACGTGTCTCTATACAAGAGAAGGCAAACTCCTAAAAAAATTGTAGTCTCGATAACTCGGATTATGTCCCTTTGACTGTAAAAAACATAATACACACTTCAGTCAAAAAAAATGATCATACATACGAAAAATGATCATACAAAGGCTTTGAAAAAAGTAATTATTTGTGCGTAACATTAATATATATTTTGGGATATAATATATATATAATATATAATATATATTATTATATTTTATTTATATATATATATATATATATATATATATATATAATATATATAATTTATATACATATATACTTTATATATTACATAATATTATATATATATTATATAGTGTAATATATATTTTATTTTTTTTTTTTTTAAATAAGTTAGTTTAATAAGTTACTACATAATAACTAATAAAGTTGTGACTTTTTTCAGCAATATGTGTTTTTAAATTGTCTAAAAATTATTAATTTTGATCGAAAAATGGTGAAGCCTTATTATTATGTATCGCCCCTCCCTTTGACAATTCCTATGATCTGCCTGTGGTATTATGCAAATCTAAAGCTGTTCGCGGGCATCATTACATACTAACATCACACAAAAATCAAATACATATACACCCCAAATGAACTTCAATACATAATCATTTGTAAATAATATTTAGTACAAACCACTACCCACATATATATAAAAATAGTTGAACACAAATAAACATAGGAAGTGCTTTTAAAAAAAAACTGTTGTTATATATTGGAAAAATAAAATTTAATATTTTGTCTAACAAACAATAAAATTACCTTGAGTAACACTACATGAAGGTTACAAAAGGGGTCAAAAATTGATAAAAAAAGTTGGGCAGGCATAAAACACCTTGTCCTGGATCAAAAGTGAGACGACGGTTTCCTGGCGGAGTGCAGAAGGGGTAAAAAATTTTCAAGTAGGGAGTGAAGAAATTCTAAGTTAGGAAAACTTGTCCCCTATTATTCTATTGGTAAAGTAAATTAAAGGTCTAATAGTTCCAAGGAGAGTGTCTCTAAGAGGCTTGCAAAGGTAAATATCTTCTTGAAGATACATGGAACAATCAGTCTAGTAGATGACATGGGATAAGCAGAGGGGAGGCCTCCCTTCAATATTCTCTATTTTAAGTAAAATAGAGCAGATGCAAGACTTGAAAATGGATTAGGGGAAGAGAAAATGCAGCAAGTTAGAAGCAGGTTGATTGGAATAAGCGGGTTAATAAAAGGCAGGAGAGGGCGAAAATTGAAATAATGAAGAATAGAAAACATGTATCTTCATGTCTAAAAATAAGTTCTATTGTTCGGGCAACAAAACTAGGACAGAGGGCGTTCAGAAGTGGTAGAAGCCTGGTCTTTAAAGGAAAGATGGGGGGGAGAGGGGGTTCTTTAGGAGAAGACTTTGAAGGGCTAGGACGAGGGAGTAGACCCTTTAAGAAAAGAGGGGGCAAGAGCAAGAGAGAAGGAGACCGAAAGGGGAAGTAATCTAATTGTGAAGGGAGGGCTCTGTTGGGAGGGGGCCTTCAAACAAGCTGAAAGAAGAAGGTAGAAAGGGGTTTGATAGAGAAGGTGGGCGGGGCAACAGGGTTCGGGTGGGCAGGGGGGTCAGGTGGAGAAAGGGGGGGAAAGGGGAAGGAAGAGAAGCGGGGGGGGGATAGACAAGGGGCGAGGGAAACAAGAAAAGAAACGGGGGAAGGAGAAAGGAAAGGACAGATTCCAGGGAGAAAGTAGGGGGAAGAAATTGAAAGGAGGGAGTACTGGGAGAGATGGGGAAAGGGGGGTTAAGACGGGGAAGAACGAGGAAAGGAGGAAGAGAGAAGGGAAGTAGAAGGGGGAGAGCGGGAGAAAAGGGGGAGAGGGAGAGGGAGGGAAATGGGGAAGTGGAGAAAGGAGGAGGAGAGAAGAGGGGAAAAACTGGATTGGAGAGGTGGACTACAGGGGAAGGGGGGGGAGGTAGGTGGGGGAGAAAGAAGGGATAAGGAAAAAAGAGGAGGGGGGAAAAAGGCCGGGAGAGAGAGAGCAGAGGATCAGGGGGGGGAGGGGGTTGGTGAAGGGGGAGGCTTTTCCAAAGTCGAAAGAAAGAAAGAAAAAAAACAAAGAGTCTGAAGGCCAGTGGAAAGAAGAAAAGGGGGGGAGCTAGAAAGGAGAGAGGAAGGAGGAAGAGGGGAGAGGGAGAGGAAGAAAAGAATGGGACGTAAAAAAGTGTTAAGGGGGGGGTGTCGATTCTGAGGACAAAAGAAAGGGGTAAAAGAGGGGAAGGGTAAAACGCTTTTAAGGAATGGGGGGGAGAGGTGTAGGAGGGAAGGGGAAGGAGAAGGGAGGAAAAGGGAAGGAGCAAGGACAGAGTGGGAGAGAAGAGGGGCGAAAAATTTTAAAAAGGAGCAAAGGTGCCTGGGAAAGAGAAGGGCAGGAGGGGGGGAGAGAGGGGAAGCGAGGGAGGGAAAAGTAACTAAAAGAAAGGTGAGTTTGAGGAAGAAAGGAAGGAAGTAGGGAGAAGCAAAGGAAGAGGGAGCAGAAGGAGAGAAGGGTTTTGGGGAAGGAGGAAAGGGAGACGGATGCGAAAACTCAAGAGAAGCAGGGGACTAATAACAGAGAGAAGACCTCTCCATCAAGAAGGTAGAAACACTGAGGGGGGACGAAAGTAGTATGGAAAGTTTAAGGAACAAGGGCTGGACGGGAACAGGGGGGTCCCTTTTTAGATGCATAGGAGGGGGCATTTACGCAAAAATATAAATTAGCATTTTTTAGAAGGGGGGGGGGGGGAAGAAAAAAGGAGGGTAGGAGAAGGGGGGGGGAGGGCAGAAAACTCGGGGGGGAGGAGGTTAAGCAGGGAGGGGGGGGGAGGATGGGAAAGGGGAAGGGGGAAAGAGGTTAGGAGTAGGGCAGAAGAGGGATAGCAAGAGAAAGACAGGGGGAAAAATAGAAAAGGGAAGGGGGGAAGAGGGAAAAAGCAAGAGGGGGAGGGGGAAAGGGGGTAAAGAAGGGAAAAAAAGAAGTGTGGGGATGGGGAAGGGTGGGGGGGAGGGAGGGGGGGTTATTTGAGGGGGGGGAAAGGAAGGTTCAGAGGGAATAAAAAAAAGGGGGGGAAGGGGAGAAAAGGAGGGGGCAAAAGGAAAAAAGAGGGAATAACGGGAAGGGAACAAAGTAAGGGGGAAAGAAAGGGGGGGTGAAAAGAAGGGGGGAGGGGGAGTGAGAGGGGGGGGGAAAAGAAAAAAACAGGGGGAGAAAGAAAAGTAAAGAGGGAGGAGAATAAAAGAAGAGGAAGAGGGGGAAAAAAAAGGAAAAGAAGGGGGCAGGAACGGGAGAAAGAAAAAAAGGGCAAGGTTAAGAAAGTGGTTTTTTCAAGGTGAAGGGGCTTACGGGGCTCCAGACTCATAGAGGGAGAAGCACGCGCAAAGGGAAGGGGAGGACAAGGAGAGGAAAGGGGGAGGGAAGAAGGAGAGCGAAAGAGAGGGGGGAAAGCAGAAGAAAGAGAGGACGAGAAGGAAGGGGAGAGGGGGCGGGAAGAAGGGGGAAAGGGAAGCAGGGAGAGGCAGAGGGAAAGGGAGGGGGGAAGGACCCACCAAAGAAGGAAGACCAAATGGGGAAATAAAAGAGAGGGGAAAAGGGAAAAATCTACAGAAAGGAAGGGGGAGACAGAGGAAGGGAAGGAAAAAAGAAGGAGGAGAGCAGAGAGGTCGGGGGGTGGGACAACAGCACGAAGAGAAAGAGAACTAGTGGGGGGATTGAAAGGGGAAGTAAGATCCAATTGGGACGGTTAAAGAAGGGGGAAGGAGAAAGGAGGGGGGTGGGAAGGGGGAGAAAATGTAAGAGAGGAAAAGGAAGAAAAAGAGTGGGGGGGGGAGAGAAAGAGGGGAGGGGGAGGAAAGGAAGGGCGAGGAAAAGAAAGAAGGGGAAGAGGAAGACGGAAAGGGAAAGAGAGGAGATGGGGGAAGAAAGGTTTAGGGGAGAAAGGGAGGGGAGAAAAAAAAAAGGGAAGAAGAAAAAAGGGGGGAGAGGAGGGGGGAAGGGAGGGGACGGGGGCAAGAAAAAAAAAGAGGCGAAGTCTCAGAATAATAAGGGGGGAAAAAGTCTACAAAAGAGAGGAAGGGGTTTGGGGAGGCAAAATGAATAGAAAATTTTTCAGAGGAGATTGCGCGAGTTTTATGTGAGAAGGGGAGAGGGCAGAGAGATGGGGGGGAAGGGGGGAGGGAGAGGAGGAGGGAAGAAGAAAAGGGAGGGAAAAAGGAAGGAAACACCAGAGGGAGAGAGGTCGGGGGGAAGCAAGGAGAGAGAAGGGGAGGAGGGGGGAGAGGGGGAGCAGTAGGGGGAACATAAGGGGGGGGGGGGATTACATGAAGGGGGGGGGAGGGGGAAGGGGGGGAAGGGGAGAGGAGGAAGGAGAGGCAAAAAGAGGGGGACAGGGAAGAGGGAAAGGGGGGGGGGGTGAGGGATTTAAGGGGAAAATGCAAAAAATGGTGGAGGAAGCAAGAGGGGGGGAAGGGTGAGTGGAGGGGGGGAAGAGAGGGAAGCAGGGAAAGGAGAGTATGAAAAGAGCAGAGAGGAAAGAGAAGGGGGGAAGGGGGGGGGGAGAGAAGGGGAGGGAGGAGGGAGTGGGAGGGGGAGGGGGTAAGAGAAAGGAGGGGGAGGAGGGATGGGGGGAAGAAGGGGGAGGGGAAAGGGGAGGTATTGTGGAGAGATAGGATGGAAAAGAAAAGAGAAGGAGGGGGGGGAGGGGAGAAGGAGAAAAGAGGAAGGGTAGAGGGGGAATTTGTTTAGAGGTGGAAGAGGAGGGGCGGAGGGGAAAGGGAGAAGGAAGAGGGGGGAAAGGGAAGCAAAGGGGGTTGGGAGATGGAGGGGGGGGGAGGGGGGAGGGAGAAGGAAGCATGGGCGAGGGAAGGGGGGGGGGGCGAAAGGGTGTTAAAGAAGGAGGTAAGGGAGGGGGGGGGGAAGAAAGGGAAGAGGGGGACGTTGAGAGGGAAGAGGAAAGGGGGAAGAAGAGAGAGGGGGAAGGGTTAGAGGAGAGAAGGAGAGGGGGAGGGGGGCGGAGGGGGGAAGCACATGAGCAGGTATGACATTAACAGGGTTTTGGAAAGGAGCTGGGACAGGGGCGGGGAAGAGGGGAGGGGTGCTTCAGAGGGAGTGGTAGAGGGGAAAGTTAGGGAGGGAGCGGAAGGAGGAAGGTTGTAAGGAAGGGCAGGGGGCAAGACCGTAAAGAAGGGGGGGGGGGGAAGG